>CABFVX010003274.1:0-11679 GCA_902151425.1 Timema shepardi
TATTAAATTACGAGTTCGAGTTGAACATGGCGAGATTCACCGTAGTAAGATAAACTCGCAACATCTCCGGGATAGGCCCACTGGTTTCACAAATATTACGAGTTTTAAGTAAATGTTTCCATTTTTAGACAAAGTAGAGAGAAAGTCTGTTTAGTGCACCATATCATTTATTTATTGAGGCTAGTTATTAGCCTTAATAATATGAACACAAGTTAATATTATATAACTTATAAACTTGTTTGTAGTTTCGTCTTTATTAAAACATTATTTCTCATTTAGTGGATACCAAAACTAATATCATAGAAGACTCGTCTATTGAGAAAATTTATCCAAAGTTAATTTCGGCCAAATAGTCAATTTCAACTGCTATTTAAAAATACTATATCTAAATATTAAAAATATAAAGCACAAATATGAAGATTTATTATGTTTTCTCTCTTATATTAAATTGAATATTGATTTAATAATATTAACACAAGTGTGGATATACGGGAATGAGACATTATTGCTTACAATTCCAAACTACAGGGCCAATCTTGCCTGTAGAGACAATAAATGATGTGGGGGAGTTTGTGGTTTTGTTAGAAGAGCTTAATGGTTTCAAAATTGCCTTTGAAATTTTTAGTAAAAGTTCATTTTTGGCTCTAGATCAGAGATAGGACCGAATTTTGCGAAATTCATCAACCTGTAAGAGATGAAAAGGGGGGTTCAAAAGTTTTCAAAATTCACTGACTGTGCATTTTTTGAACTCGTGGACATAGAGCCTTGAAATTTAAAATAAATGTTTCTGTATAGAAATGGGGAAGATATTTTTAGGGTTTCAAATTTAATCACCTAAAGAGATGTAAAGGGGGAAAAGGGGGCAGTAAATTCTATGTCCTTCAATCAAGATTAAATTTGATATATAGAGAGTTATCGAGTTGCAGAATACTAATATGAAATTAATTTATGTACGGCATCCACGCGATGGCTCCCGAGGTGCTTTGGTAAAAAGTGTGTTTAAGACTACCAAAACTAATATAAATAAATACTTTAACGGGTGATAGAAGATTGCAGATTGATTTTGCAGATAACAAATGGGACCACTCCAAATAAGTATAAAAGTAAGAACATTTTTGTTTAATAAGTACGACCCTGGGACATATGGAAGGGGATATAAACAGAATAAAATCCTTTTATGTGTGCTAGCAAACTTATCTTTGACACTCGTTTAGGAGGACTCCAAATAACCAAATAAGTCTTTAAAATGGAAATTTCTAATTAATAATAATAAATAATAATATTTAGCACCGCGTCTTACTACCTGTTTGGGTTATACGCTTTAAGTACTAATTACTCTAATGGATTAGGAATTGGGAAGGTTGAATTAGAGGAAGTGAACCCGCATTTGCGTGGAAGGAGAATGGAAAACCATTTAGGAAAAAAACCTCAGTTCACCCGACCGAGATTCGAACCTCGATCTCCCCGTCCTCAGCAGTCGAGCTCAACACGACAAGCGCGTTAGCCAACTACGCCACCGAGGCGGGTTATTTCTAATTGATAGCTAGAAAAATGAGCTGAAATATATACAAAACTAATAAAACAACTAATTCCCAGTGTGGCAGAAAATTGAAATGTATAAGTAAATTAAAGGTACATGTAGAATTACTATAAGTCTGTACATTTTTAATTTTAAATGGGACCCCGAGAATTGGGAGGTGGTGGGGGCGTTTAAGGGGTTATAAATATAAAAACAACTTTTAGCTAGATAGAATATTTAAATTTGGCAAGTAGGTAGAATGAACTTTCAAAATAACCCAATAAATCTTAATATTTGAAATTTATAAGTGGGAGTTGAAGAAATGGTAGGGGAAGAAGGCGAGCTTAACATTTACAAAAATTAATATCTTCAACAACTTCTCTGTGTGGTATAAAACTTATAATTCTTTGGTATACGGACCACTCTAAATAAACAAAAAATTTGAAATTTTTAAATTTTAGCCAAGGAAAATGGGGATGGGCAATCTACAGCTAGAAATAACTTTTGAGATGTTAGAGATTAAAATTTGAAAGACAGGTAGAAATAAAACTCCAGATATCCAAATGAATGTTATAATTTAATTTTTTTCAAAGAGTGTTGGAAAAGTGGCTTGAGTGTTTAAAAACTTACAAAACTATAAGAAACAACCTATTCTCAGTGTGCTATAAAACTAAAATTCTGCATATAGACAAAGATACCATTCCAAATAACTATATAAGTCCAACTTTTTTAAAGTTTATAATAGGAGTCCATAAAAAAAGGGGAGTTTTTTTAAAAAAAATTAAGTATGGTAGAAAGTCTAAATTTTCGGAATTTTTTTTGTATCAGCTTGGTTGTTTTGCAACCACGTATGCTTTTGTATCTTTCCTGTTAGGGGAACCTTCCGTTCTCCCATGGAAAGTAATTTCTGATTCGCTGCTCGGCGGCTTGCGTCTATTTGCGCTCTTGCAGTCTGTCTGATTACCAGTTGATGTTTGTTGGGAAAATTTTGAGTATGTTTTACTTAGACAGTTTAAATTAATATATAATTATGTGGGGATGGAGCACTTTAACTTTCAGGTATGTGCTTTATCATTAACTCTTTCGAACTTATGCTATGTTGTAGTGGTAAAACCAAATAGGTTTTATGTGAGTAAATAATTCCTTGATAGTCTAAATTTACATTTAATCATGTGGGAATCAAGGACTCTAACTATTAGCGATATGCTTATTTATTATTGCTTTGTAGAATAATGTTTTATTGGACGAGAAGCAAGTTCTTAAACTTTAGCATAGCGCTTTATATCTTCTAGAGCACTGAATTACATTAGATTGCTATGGGAAATTGGAATAATTTGGCTCCATGGATTTATTGCTTATCACTTAATATCTTTAAACATCTGTTTGGGCTGAGAACATATATTTTTAGTGCTACTCTAATTAAACTTTGATGTATTTAGGCATTGTTTGGATTGTAAGACACCTCCAAGAATAGCATTTATTATGTACCTAAACTTCAGTTACGTTAGCGTACGTATTATTAGCGCCAATAAAAGATAATTTACTTAAGATTTTAATCAATATGTTGCATAATAAGCCGTTTTATTGGCCGAAAGGCAATTGTATTTTCAAACAACCATCGCTATTGGCTAGTTTAAAAAAAATACCGTGTCAGCAGCCAATTTAATATGGTAAATGGCTACTGCCACGTCCCGTGTCACGAGACACGGCCTTTTATTTAATTAGATACAAACTTAAATCAATACAAAACACACTATTATTAACAGTCACAAACCATATACATCATTAAAAATAAATACTAACCAGCACAAAGCCTCCAAAGCATTTATAAACAAAATAGAATAATCTTGACAGATTATAGTAAAGTGAATGATATTAAGGGCACAAACGCTTGGAGGTGCTGTGAATCGTGGCCAAGTATTTAGTTTCATCGTCTAAACTCATTATCTCAACAATATTGGACTTTAAACTTTGGCATAACTGTAAACAGAGAAGTAAATCTTGTAAACATGTTTTCATAATCAATAAAAATAAAGGCTGTGAGTTAATTTTAAAAATTCGGTATAAAAGGTAAGAAGGCTTTTGCCCTTCTTTTTTTTAAAAAAAGACACATTTTATATGGTACTCTTTTCCATTAAATTAGAAACTACTTTTATAAACAGATGAACCAAAACATACTTTTAGAATGTCTAAGTTAAAAGATATTTGGACTGTTTAAAAATTTAAATGTTACGGATATGTAATATAAATATTCCGTTTCCGTAAGGTTCTTAACGTACTTATAAAACGTTACATTTTCACTCTCCTACACACACTTGATATGTTTACGATCATCGTTAAAACTCTTCAATTTTTTTATATTTGTCATCTAGGCGGCTATGCTTACAGTCACATTTCAATTATTTTATCTCTTATTTGATGTTTCTGGTAGTTTTCTCTTCTTTTAGAAGATGGTAAGTGGTGATAAAAAAAACCTTCACCGAGTGTTATCAATCATAATTCACACATTAATAGGGCCTACATCTGTTTCGGTTGTCTCATGGTCTAAGGGTCATTCTCACAATAGACTCTACTCCCTCGCTTAGGTGTACTGTGGCTTTTCTCAACGTAAGTAGGTAAACACAAATTGTGAATAGATTTATTTTAGTGTCAACCTGCCTCATCCCTAAAGGTGCCCATACATCATTGGTTAAACTGTGCCGTTTAACGTTGTAAGATAACTGAATGGAATACTGAACTGAATGTTCTCTGGTACATCATAGATTTCCCATCATGTTTGTCAGTTTTTCTGTCAGTTGTATGTGTGTTGGTTTGTGAGTGACTAGTATGGTGGATAAAAAGAAGGCTGTTGGTTGTTATTTATTAGCCGCATCCTCAGCCATAATGTTATTACAAAAGAAGAAAACTGATGTAGAGATTATATAAACTATTTGAGGACGGATCAACACGCTCAATATGTTGTTGACTAGAGTATTGCCATACATTCTAAAAAAGAACCCATGCTTGAAGCAGTCACTCTCACCAAAATGGAGACATATTGCCACACTGAGATTCTTAACAACAGGCAGAAGCTTTTACCATAGAAACTCTCTATGAGAATATCTCTCCAAGCATTAGGGAAAATCAGAATGGAAACTGGTGCAGTGATAATAAAAGGTGTTAAATGACTATATTCAAGTGGAATAAATTTATCACATAAAAACTTGTTCCATAAATCAAAGGACATATTTTAAGTCAAAACAATAGTAAGAATGTTTGATTATGAAATAGTGTTTTCAAGCTTTATTAATGGACCAGTACAATCATTGATACTTGTATCATTATTTTCACCATGTAGGAAATTTTTTCCCAAAGGTTCTTAGCATTAGTTAGGTTATGTGTTGTTTTTTGAAAGTAGCTTTGTCCACTACTGTTGAAGACTCTGAATACTCACCATACCAAGTGGCCATGTTTTCTCAATAAATATCTGATTCTAGCACTTTCAGTTTCTCAACAAGGTAGTCACAAGCGGCTGCCTTTCTAACTATGTTGCTGTAATGACGATTTTCACTTCCCAAAGTTTAGGTAAAGATTGTTAAACTTCAATAAAAGCTAGGGTCACCTCTCTTTTGGAAGGTTGATTCATACATTGAGATGTTGCCATTGTGGTGCTAGCAGCTAACTGAGAGAACTGGAGATTCCCAGAGTGAACTACACAGCTCCCTGTGGAAAAACTGCATTATTATCTTTACAAACTGCGCATTTCACACAGTTTTTCCTTCAGGTTTGATGTAACATTGCAAAATCAGTCAGTTTAACTGATAGTGTATGAGCCCTATAAAACATTATTGGGTCATGCTGGGATAGCAATAAACTTAACGTACACATAATGTTCACCTAACTTAAAGGAGTTGTCCATGGGAAAACTTTCACGTTATGTGAACGTTAAGTTAAAGGACGGTGTGCTCTTGCTTGCCAATCATTTTGCAAGCAATGTCAACAAGACTATTGTTTGTCTAGATGGTATGCAGACAACTTCTTTGTTATAGTTTCTTTGCGTCTCGTCAACTCTAAAACGTTGTATCCTCTTTTGACTCTTTATTATGTTTATCCATTTAAGCTTTTCTTGCAAATACTTGCAGCCTAATCAGTCCTAAATTCTTGGGTTTCATTTTAGTGAACAATTGGTTTTCAAACAGTTTAGTGAACTTTGTGATTAAGTTTTCTCATTGATCTATGAACAAAGTTGCGTAACCTGCTTCGGTGTCCGTATAGTCTAAGGCGTCACTCTCGCAGTAGACTAGACTGCCGATGACAAGATTAATATTAATAATATTTAGCACCGCGTCTTACTACCCGTTCGGGTTATATGCTTTAAGTACTAATTACTCTAATGGATTAGGAATTGGGAAGGTTGTATTAGAGGAAGTGAACCCGCATTTGCGTGGAGGGAGAGTGGAAAACCATTTAGGAAAAACCACCCCCAGTTCACCCGACCGAGATTCGAACCTCGATCTCCTCGTCCTCAGTAGTCGAGCCCAACATGACAAGCGCGTTAGCCAACTACGCCACCAAGGCGGGTATGACAAGATTGAGGTTCGGGTGTACTAAGGGTGTTTTTTCCAAAATGATGTTTCACTCTTCCTCTACACAAATGCAGGTACACTTTTTATAAATATAACCTTCCTTATCCCTAAAACCATTAATGTAATTAGTACATAAGTGTATAGCCTGAACAGGTAGTAAGATGTGGTGCCGAAAAAAATAAAGATTTGTAGAATAGAAAGTTTTCAAGATTTAGAAATTGAACAACTTATCAATGAAGACTAAGTATATAATGTTTCAATAGAGGTAGGGCTATAACACTAATAAGCATAAAGAATTGTAATTAATTAATACATTAAAAATATATAGGCTATTGATTAGTATCAGAGTTAAAAAAATAATAGATTTTTGAAGAAAAGCCTAATCCAGGTGGATTATATCATGTGTTTTTTTAAGGATTAAAAAATGTTTTTAAATTTACTTGACTGAGTTCAGCAATCATATATGTCAAGTATACCAACTTGATTCATTGCTAAATATTTTTGGAAATTTTATGGAATAATTAGCGGGAACAGTAGCCTAAATAAATAACTTATTAGCAATAAATAAAGAAATTGATAATATTAGTGACTTTGTATAAGGCGAAGAAATATTTTTTTTTTAATGAAAAATTGTTGATTAAAGGGTGGATTATAATGAAGAAAAGAAGGGTGAAAACCATGCGACCAAACAAACTATGGAACTGATTACAGTACATTCTGCGTATAACCTGAACAGGTAGTAAGACACGGTGCTAATAATAATAATAATAATAATAATACAGTACATTCCATGTATCATTTTCTCTAGGTCGTTAAACTCTTAAATTATAGTATAGCTCTGTTGCCAGATCTTATCCGCTTGAGACATTGACAATTTTTATATTCAAAACTTACAAAATTAGACGAACTTTATACAGTTTATGTCAATTCATTTAAAGTTTGGTTTATGTCAATAATTGTGTAGGCTACAGTACTATGTTTTTTATTATATTAAACTTGCTTTAAATACATACTGCTAAAGTCAGCTGCAATGAGTAGGTTGAAGTTTGAATTCTGATAATGTATGTCAAACTGAAGATAATTTCCCCAATTGAGCTTATACAAATTGTCTTAACCCAGGTGTATGAATATGTAAATGTGTGTGTACTTCTTAAAACAATTACCTATCTCATCCATACCTTATTAGATTGATAATAAGTTGTTTATAACCTTAGTTTTATGTTTGATAACAATAACCCTATTAAATCACCAAATACCAGGTAAGCATGTGCTAAAATAATGACCAAAACATAACACTATTAACTAACGACTGGTAGACAGACTTTTTAAGTAAGTTTCAAACAGCTGTGTATTGCCTTTACAATAGCACATTTCTGACTATTATGAGTAGGGATCGGAATGCTGCCATACACCAGGCTATCTTTTGCAATATTTAAAAATAATTATAGACAATGATGCACAAATAAAAGTAAAAACACTAACATGCATTACCAAATACTTAAATATTTCTTTAACAAGTAGAAGACTATTTAGGATTAATGTCCATAATCTTTAACAATTATTATATCATATTATTTTAGTAACAGTATTAATAATAACTTATGATATTATGCTTAAGGCACTTTATTTCATCACTTTCTATGGTGGCCGCATGTTCTAAGGCGTCACTCTTGCATTAGACTATAGTAGTTGCCAATAAAAGGGAGATTGGGGCTCAATACTGTTCGAGTGTACTGAGGTTTTTTTTTCCTAAATGGTTTTTCCACTTTCCCTCCATACAAATGTGGGTACACTTCCTATAAATTTGACCTTCCTAATCCCTAACACATTAGAGTAATTAATACTGTACATATTTGTACAACCCAAATGGGTAGTAAGACTCGATACTAAAAAAAACATCATTTCATGTGCTAGGCCTATTTAAAGTGAATTGATTTTTTTTTGTGTTCATGTTTAATCCCACTTATGGAATGTTTTACTTGGCAGGTCTGCAATGTCTTCCTCTTCCATTTCTGTTTTGAATTGGAGTGTTGACGATGTTGCATGCTGGCTTAAGAACAACGATTTCCAACACTATGTCTTCTTATTTTGTAATAAGCATTGCATAGATGGCAAAGCTTTACTTTTACTTACTGAGACTGATCTTCGAACACCACCTCTACAAATTCAGGTGAGATTTTTTTTTATGAATGTAAACAAGTAGCCTATTACTTATTATTTTTAGTTTATGGTTTCTCAAATTGGGGGACAATTCATGTCTCCAGCCTATATAAATATTTTCTTATTTTTAAAACAAGCAATGACAATTTTTTTTAGTAGTAGAAAGTGTTTAAAACTTGATAGAAACTTTTAAATATTATATTAAAAACAAATTGAACCAAATAATTATTAAAAGTGTAATGATATCGATTTTTCCTGTCTTTTTAATATTCGCGATCATATTTTAAAGTAAATATATTAATATTTCTTCTTTTCAGTTAATAAAGTAAAGTCATCTTTTCTATACTACGGCCATGTTTCTTTTTCTTTTATTTTAACTGCACGTGTAAGAAACAAGGTTTTTACTTCCGTGTTGTAATACGCAGTAAACAAATAGCAGGTGCAGAGTAGCACATCTGTTTTCCTAAATGCGAGCTAATATAAAAACTAACCCTATTGGTCGATGGAAAGAAAGCAAGGAGTGGTCTGGGTTGACACGGCTCGACTCGAGAGGACGCTAGCTGGTTAGACACGTCATTCTTGTCTTTCTACTCTGCTACGGCAGACGAGATGGAAGTGTTTTACAACATTAAGTGGTGGTTTATTTTATTTACAAAACAACTTAAGGGCAAATAAAATTGTCGTTGTGACAGCAAAACACAGTTTTTCTCATTTCTTGGGCAGATTTATCTCAACATCTAGTCCAATATTTATTGTTTAAATTACATGTTTTACAATTGGCGTACTCACCGTGGGGCAGTATTTAAGGCTTTTACAACTGGCGTTCCAATGTGGGGCATCCAGTATCTGTATTTTACAAATGGCGTTCCAACGAGGGGCATCCAGCTTCTGGCTTTTACAAAAGTCTCTTTCATCACCTCGCTGACTGTCCCCACCTCTGAATTTCAAAGTTTGAAGTTCTATACAAAAATAAATAAAAAAGAGTAAAACATATATAACCATCATATTCATATCATATTCGGCTATTGGTTTCATTAATATATAACCATGTTAAAATATTACCGTTATACTGTTATTTTCGTTTGAAGAATCCATTTAATTAAAATATTCATGAACTTCGACATTTTAATCAATGTTTGTTTGTCCCCAAGTAACACACTGGACAAACACAATATTTTGAATTTGGTGCTAAAACCTTCCAGAATGCTCTTCTGTTCCCCATTAATCGTAGTGTGTTGTTGTCCTGTACTTACTAGTTCTTGTTATTTCATTAGTTAAAAAGTTTATTTAATATTATTCTGTCAACGGTTGAAAATTCAGGTAAATTATATATAGTATGTTAATTGAAAATCACTTTGCTAACATTAATATCATTTGGCGGTCCCGGCACAGATTTATCTGATTGCCAAACCCTTCCTTCACCTCTGACAATACGTGTATTAATCACAACTTGTGAATGTGTGGAATGCCAGGCCTTTTTTTTCACTGTTTGTTTGCCACTTTATACTTATATTACGGCTATGAAACTCAAAGTCTGCCAAAAACATCCTTTCGCTAACGCTCACTTCGCTAACGTTGCTTGGTAATGAAATGGTGTTATCACTTCGTTAAAGCTGCTTAGGGAAGAAAATGTTGTCATCACCTCACTAACATCAGCTAGGTGACAAAACTAATGATAGTCACTTAACTCACGTTAGTAAAGTGAAATTTTCAATGTAAATGCTCTTTTCCCAAACATCACTTCGCTAATGCCCGCATCACTTCACTAACGGCAATAAAATTACTTATTTATCATTAATATTCTTAGTAAAAAAATAAATATTATTATATATTATTAACATTTGAGCTATTAAAAACATAAATGAAAAATTAGAAATGTAAAACTTAATTTTTTTTTGCATTTTGGAAAATTTAACATCACTAACGCATGCATTTTGTATGATTCTTCACTTACAAAATCCCAATTCCAAAAAATTAAGAAAAACATATAAGTTTTTTATATTATTGTTCAAAAAAAGATAGTATACCTAGTAAAAATACAAATTTTATTTGGATTTTAGAGTGTATGTTAGCAAAGTGGTGGATAATGGGCAGCCACTTAAGTAAAACGAAAAAAAAAACCACGAGAAAATGGTCAAAATTAAGCTCTGCTGGTATTATTACTTACTTCTTTGAGAAATTTTGTGTAATCAGGCATTAAATTATAATTTTCCTGAAATTTTAATTTTTTTATTTCTGGATTTACTATTTGTCCCTCAACTTGACAATTACCCTTATATAGACACACAGGGTGTTCAGAAACTCAATGCCCAAACTGCACATATAGTTTGTTTTAACCAAAAGTAATAATACAAAATCTCTGTACACTTATATCTGGCAAACTATGCTAATACAATTAAATTGTGTTCAAAGTTTTGGCATCCAGCGCTGGGAGAGCAAAGCTGTGCAAGCATGCATGTACAACAAGTTGCATAGAGAATAGGCAAGTAGCACTGGACATGCAATAATGGCAAGAACTTTCTTTCTGTGATGTAGGACTGTTAATGATGACCCTCAGAACGTATTCCCATTTCTAGATGTACTGGTGTGCTGTTTACTATTAATTGTGGTATGTTCTGCTGCCGTGCTCCAAGATGTGGGGGTGTGCATTGCCGTGTACCTAACTCCCATGCAACGTTGTACATGCATGCTTGCATAGCTTTGCTCTCCTGGGGCTGTACACCAAAACTTTGAACATAACTTAATGATATTAGCATAGTTTGCCGGATGTAAGTGTACAGGGATTTTGTATTAATTTTGGGTCAAACAAACTATATGTGCAGTTCGAGTGTTGAGTTTTTGAACACCCAGTATATATATATATATATAAATAAATAAATTGCTTTAGTCTTTTTTCAAATGAATTTATAAAGAAAGAAAAGAATAATAAAAATGAAATACCAAACTCCTAGAATAGAGACGAAGGGCTAGCATGGGAGAGATAGTTATTATGTAGAAGGTAGATTAGATCTTCAAAGTTTCCAAAATGCTATGTACTATACTGTTCGAATTAATTGGGACAAACATGTTTTCCTTGTCTGAGTTGATATGTGATTACCAGTGATGTCCCGAACCGCCTGAAACCGGCTATATCTGCCTAGAGGCAGTGTGACGGATCGACCTTAACTGTAATTTACTCTTTTGACTGGTTTTAGTGTATCAGTAGTTCAGTTGTGAGACTTTCAATGTGGCAGCTGGTGGTTATAATTTTGCGTTCCGTGTATCACGTGTTACTTTTGCTTGTTCAAAGATGGATATTACTCCAAGGAAGCGTTCTAAAATAATCGCTCTTAATGAACACACTTCTTTGACCGTGAGAGATATAGCTACGGCTATTGGTGTGGGCAAATCAAGTGTTTCAAGAATTTTAAGAACATTTCAAGATTCCGGATCATC
>CABFVX010003274.1:12311-52027 GCA_902151425.1 Timema shepardi
TCCCATTGAGAACTTATGGCATATTCTCAAGAATCGCTTAGCTAAGATGAATTGCACGACAACAGAACAAATGATAAAAAGTGCTATACAAGTGTGGTTCCATGATGATGAAGTCAAGAACATGTGTGCTACACTAGTGGAGTCAACGCCAAGACGTGTTGAAGGGGTTATTTCTGCTAAAGGAGGACATACTTCGTACTAATATAGAGATTTATCAGTCTACTTAAGGTGTGTAGTGATTAAAAGCTATGGTTTTAGAAAAAATCGTTTTTTTCCCTTTGTCCCAATTAATTCGAACACTATAGTATGACATGAGGATAATGCAGGGCATAAATACTATACTTCATTCACGGTAGGAATTGCTCTCTGAAAGGTCTTTTTTTTCCTATCAATATCCTACTATATAATATATTTCTAGGAAGGAAAAAAAGGCCTTTCAGAAAACAATTCCTACGGTGGACGGACTTTATTCATCAAAAATAAGGCTTCTGAATCAGCAGATACCTAACCTATAAAAGGAGAAAGTGACCAGCTTAACAGATAAATACTTTAAGTATTCATATCTTTTAATTCTGTATTATCATATAATGAAAAAAAAATCATAACATCATCTTTATGATTAAACTTTTTGGCATGTATAATACCATTAATCTACTGTTTTGAAAGAGACCATTCTATGTTATCATATAAGAAAATCTAAATATCAAATATATTTCTAATAATTTATACCTCTACAAATTAGAACAAATTTAAAAAAGTTAAAAAGTTTCATATTTAGTGTGTTATCCCTTTAAATTTGTTTATTATTTTAACCATTTTAATGAATTGTGTTTTTTTTATAATTCTAATCTAATCTCATTACAATAAACATTCACTGTTCTTAATTTAGTTTCATTTGCTCAAGTCTTAATAATTTTTCAACTTGTTTTATGAACTTAAATATCTTTAATACACACCATAATAGAAAATGAGAGTTAAAAATAATAGTGAATTGTTTACCTCCTTCCCCCTGATCCACTCTCAACATATAACAGTCCCAAGTTTGTTTACCATCTCTAAGCTGACTTTTTTCACTGCGTCTAAGTATCCATTCAGGCCATTTTCATACATTAATTATAGTTATAAAATAAAGATGAGGGAAATAGAATAGGAGGGGAAATGTAACTGCATTTGCTTCAAGAGAGTAGGAAACCATTTAGTAAAAACTGGTAGCCTCAGTAGGTACCACAACTGGGATTCGAGCTTCAATTCCTCATCACCGGAAATACAGTCTAACATTAGAGTGATGTGTTAGACCATGTAAATGAAGTGTGTTAGTTAGTGTGAGAACATACAAACTCTTTATTTTGAAGTGTGCGGGATGTGGGTTACTTAAGCCTATGTATTGCTCTCACTATCACACAATCTTGTAAAAACCTAATTTAAAATATCTATACCCCTAATTTTGAAACTTGTGAGAAAACTCACTGGCAACAAGATAAGCTGCAAGCCAGGATCCTTCAAGTCACAAGCTGAAACAAAACGGCCAATTTTTAATTGTTTTATATTGCATTGTGCATTGGTGTGTTACGAAATGCGGGCTACTTGCTAGTGGCTGATTTTTAAATCTGACAGTACTTGAAAGCTGAAAATATTTATTGATGACCAGGAATTAAATGAACCATCTACACTAACACTTGTCTGTGATCCTCAGACAGTTTTTTTTGTCAACATTAGAATTTCCAGTTCCTATTTTATTGGTTCTATTCCCCCACTCCCCTACACACACACACACACACACCCACACACACCCACACCCACACACACACACACACCCACACCCACACACACCCACACACCCACACACACACACACAGTGGGGGTGAGACGTCCTCATACCCCCTGGGAAATACTTGTGGTGAATTACTTTTGTAACTCACGTGTGAAATAAGGACTCTCTTTAACCCAGAAGTAAACATTTCTGGTACGTAAACTGCGATAAATTGCACATTCCTTGGAAAACATTGCTTTTGATTGGAACACTACATTTGAAAATGAGCTTACAAAGAACGGCCGGCTACAGCGCACAGTTCCATGTCTCCTTCCGATAATTCATTGACAAACATTGGGAAGTACAGCCTAACTTCATAGTCTTTTTTCATATGGTCATGCATGTTGACCGTGGTACATGAAGTTCAGCCACTTGCTTACAAGCTGATTCCCACGAAGAATGTGGAATCAAATTGGTGATGACGACACATGTTTCCAATAGCATCTTCTTTGGCCCACTTCGTGACCTGTCTTAAGCACATGCACTTTATTTCTAATCAAGTATTGTCGCTTTATGAGGTGGGAGCTTATTAAAGTGATCCTGGAATGGATCCATTATTTGCCTCATTATTTTCCCCGTGTATTATTGTCCGTGAACCCACACACTTGTGTGTGTGTATATATATATATATATAAATGCGTGCACAGCCACACAGTACTCAAAGACTCACTTATTTCTCAGATTTCATGACCATGGGCTTACAGAATGACCTACAAATTAGATTTGCTTGAATAAAAACAGTTTGTTAGATCATAAACTTGTATATAGACTTGTCAGATAAAAGGAAATAGTGGACAATTTGTGGCATGTTGAGAGTTTGGTTTGTGCTTTGGATAGTGGTAGGTAACTGTTCTAAAAATAACTACAATTGCAGATGTATTCGTCTCACTTCCCTAGTGGGAGTGGGTTGGAAATACTGTGACTCATTGACTCATCTAACAATCTTGGTTAGTTTTTCAGGGCCACTTGTATATGTAAATCTGTTGAACCAGCTGTCCTTTTTGTTAATTAGAACCTTTTGGATGTTATGATTAGTTGAGCCATGTATCTTTAATTTGGTTACTCAGAGACACTTGGAAAAGTAAATCGTTTGGTCCAAGTAATCTTCAGTTTATTACTCAGGGGCACTTGGAAGAGTAAATAATTTGGTCCAAGTGTCCTTCAGTTTATTACTCAAGGGCACTTGCAAGAGTAAATCATTTGGTCCAGGTGTTCTTTGTCTATAACTCAAGGACATTTGTAAGAATAAATAATTTGGTCTAGGTGTCCTTTGTTTATTACTCAGGGGCACTTGCAAGTGTAAATAATTTGGTCCAGATGTCCTTTGTCTATAACTCAGGGACATTTGTAAGTGTAAATAATTTGGTCCAGATGTCCTTTGTCTATAACTCAGGGACATTTGTAAGAGTAAATAATTTGGTCCAGGTGTCCTTTGTTTATAACTCAGGGATATTTGTAAGAGTAAATCTTTTGGTCCAAGTGTCCTTCAATTTATTACTCAGGGGCACTTGGAAGGGTAAATAATTTGGTCCAGGTGTCCTTTGGTTTTAACTCCGGGGCACTTGCAAGAGTAAATCATTTGGTTCAAGTTTCCTTCAGTTTATTAGGTTAACTCATCAAAATAGAAATAGGTTTTAACTCAGATTTACTTCAAGTAGTTTTTAGTAAAATAAATCGCAATCATTTCCCTGTCATCGACTTTCAAATAAAGACATGACAAATCCTGCCAAAAGATGCTCACTCCTAACTAGGCCATTCTTGTGAAACAGGCATTTATTGGTTTGCTTATTAATTTGACCTGGGTTTGGAGTAAAAATAATATATCCACACAAAAAATAAAAACCCATTTAGTTGACACAAAAAATACTATTATATATATATATATAATTTTGTTTCAACATTTTAATATTTAAAATGTTTCCAAAGTCATTTTCCTGGCCAGTCTCGGCACACATTTTTTTTTCATTAAAATATCAAACCTGCCTAGTAAATAGTATTATTATTATCATCACCACGTCTTACTACCCGTTCGGGTTGTACACATTTCTGATAATGTGTAATGTTAGGGTGATTGTGAAATGAAATGGAAAATCTACAGCTTAACGTGGGATCTGAACCACGGTGGAGGCCTGGCGTTCCACACCTTGACAAGTTGTGATTATTACACGTCTTTTCAGAGGTGAAGGAAGGGTTTGGCAATCAGATAAATCTGTGCCGGGACCGAGGATTGAACCCCAGACACCCAGCACAGAAACCTGACACCTTACCCCTAGACCGCCAGGTCACCTTAAGAAATTGTGACAATTTTTAAAATAACTAAATGGCATGTTTTCATATTTATTTTATAGTAAATATTTTTTTTCTAATAACATGAATAATGTGATCCTAAACATCCATCTCAAAGATAATAATAATGATCCTGGCCTTTGAGTTTAATTTGCTGGTACATTGAGAGATGACAGCACTAACTACTAACACATGTGTGCACTCTATTGTATTCAAACCAACCATTTCACAAAATATAATTTGAATATAAAGTTTGAGAATCTCTGTTTTTAAACTACCAAAGGTAAAACATAATTATTTTTGTTTTTATTTTTAGTAGGAAAACTAGCTCCATTACTAATGTGAATATCTCAACCTTAAAATATTTGGAGGTAAACTTATATTCTATGTGGAAGCCTATTTCATCATTTTCCTGGCAGTATTGTCATTGCCTTGCACTGTTATATTAAATTTTTTCAGGCTCATAAAAAAAATTACCTCACATATGTTTATTATACTTTTAGAGAGTGTGTAAGTCACAATACTTTAAAAAAAAACCGCCTCGGTGGCGTAGTTGGCTAACGCGCTAGTCGTGTTGAGCTCTACTGCTGAGGACGAGGAGATCGAGGTTTGAATCTCGGTCGGGTGAACTTTTTTTCCCCCTAAATGGTTTTCCACTCTCCCTCCACGCAAATTCGGGTTCACTTCCTCTAATTCAACCTTTCCAATTCCTAATCCATTAGCGTAATTAGTACTTAAAGCGTATAACCCGAACAGGTAGTAAGACGTGCTAAAGAATAATAATAATAATAATTTAAAAATAACTTATATACGGTATGCCAAGATTTTTGGAAGATGATTTTTTTTTTCGGGAATGACCCAACTACATTCTTAACTATACCAATATGCTTACATTAATGTCATATTTTCATAGAAAACATAATAAATTTCAACTTATAGCTTATTATGATTTTGTAAAAATTTATAACCAAGACACTCTGGAATTGAACCTGGGATTTTTGGCTTTGTGCGTCAATGCCTTCCCACTTAGCCATCCTGGTTGGCCTCATATCCAGGACCACTCTTCACTTGTTAAATAGCAAGTCTATATGCATCAGCACCTTACCTCCAATAATATATTTGTGTTAATACCAAATCATCATTGTGTTATATATACTCCCCACCTTTTAAACACAATTTGAAATAAATTTATAGAAAAAAAATCATAGCTCAAGAAAATCTTATTATCTCCAAAACTCATTATGTGCCTTAAAACAACTTTAACATTTTAAACTTCTAATACTAGTTTTCTACCATGATTCTCCTATATATTTTGAACAGCTTTTGCGGGTTTGCGTGTATGCGAATTATTATAATCGGGCTATATGGTTACTGACACTTTGTTGTTCAATTTAATGACAAAAGATGTGTCATTATCTTAGAGATAATTTAAATAACTTAAAATAAATCAAAGTGGTAAAGGTTGCTAAATCAAATGAATCATGCACCACTATCATAAAAATAATGGTAGAGGAAAATGTCTTGCACATGGCTGCAGTGGTGTAGATATCATTATTAAGAAGGGAAGTTTGAATTAGTATATACATTAATATAACCTTATAAATTATCTCATACTTCAGCTTTAGCCGATGATTTATATTTTAGATAATAATATATTAATAAACATAATTATAACACTCATAATACACAAAATAATATTATCAAAGAAAAAAAAAATGTAATGTACTTATATCCAATTGGGGAAACTTCCCTTAATTCCATATTCACCATACAAATACTGGCATAGAAAAATACTAGTTGTATTGTGTAATGATTCTGTTTTGTTGCATTGCTTTCTGGAGCAAGTAAAGTTATATTGTGTCAATTTCATTAGTCCGTGACTGTACTGTTGTTGTCGCACTTTCAACACGTGCAAGGTAGCTGCGGTCAAGAACATTTGGTTTGCTTGTTTACAGCTCTAATAATAATAATTAAAGAAAAAACCTCGCTGTGTAGGTGCGAGAGAGAGGGCAATATACTTAGTTTAAAATCTTTGGTATTTTGGTTTTCTTTTTTCTAGAAACAGTTTATTTGTTTCCGCAAGAGATCAGCAGCTCTCGGCCACAATTTCAAAGTGAAGCCAAATGAGTAGTCTTTGTTTTTTTTTTGTTTTGTTTGAACTGCACAGATTTGTTAACTGTTGTTTAGGGATGAGACGTGTGTGAGCCTACGTGGCAATTTCACTATGATAAATACAACTTTCAAACCTGTACCTTTATCGATAATTAAAACAAAATGGTGTCTGTAATTTATAAATAAAAATAATGTACAATAACATGTATAAAATATGTTTAAATTAGAAAATATTTATATCACAATTTGCAGTAACTTGTCAAGAAAATACTGGTTACGACAATAGATTCCCAATTGCGGGGAAATATGCGTCAGACTGTTACAAATGGTTCCCAAGCAGCGGGGCATCAATCGACGAAACTTTACAATCGTTTAACTCACTTGCAATATACCCTATCGTGTTTTTTTAATGTGAAATAGTTTTTACTGTAGAAATTTTGTGCATAAAAAAAGTTGTTTATATTTGATTTGAATATATATGACTCAACTTTGGTTAGCATATTTTCTCACAAATTTGTAGAAAAAACAGGTTAATGTTTTTAGAGCAGGATTGATGCCTGAATAGGGAATAGCCTTCCAAGTAATCTTCTCCAAGTACTATCCACCCCTCAACCCCCCTGTTCATCAACAACTGCCCACTCCCCCCTTCACACTTGTCACAACCACTTGACAGCAGCTTGTTGAGACTAGCTTCTTATTGAGGTTAATAACGGTAGGAGTAGGGAAAGAGGGGCAGAAATCTAAAGTTAGTGATAACTAGAAAAGATAACATTTGCTACAAAGTGTGGCTAGTCTCAAAAGAGGAATTGAAAGAGAGAAAAACCACATATTTTTATTGCAAGTACTTTTTTCAGTTCAATTGCTTTGAAAGGTGTTTTTAAACTTATAATAGCATATGAAACTTATCTATTTACTTTTGTTACTTTTGTTAAATGTCCATTAGACGTGTTGAGGAGACTTAGTCTAATAATCTACCCTTACGCTATGCCCCTGAGGGACATGCAAGAAATTTTTTTGCATCCATATTATCTAAAGTGAGTCCAGGGTCTCTCACCATCCAATCCTCTGGTACAAATAATATTCTGTTATAGTTTGTATGCTACATTGTTAGTTTCCTTAGTGATCTTTATAGATGAATCTGATTTTACCAGAAATTTTGTCACAAATTCAAACCAATCATTTGTGGGTAGATACTGGGCTGATTCTAGACATTTTAAAAATGTAAGTGAACAATATTTAGCCCCCCCTTCCCCTCTCTCAATGCTAATAAAAGTGTAGGAAATTGTAATGGACAAAAATTCTGCAAATAATTATTACAATTGCAATTTTCTTCGATATCCATAGTTTCCCGAAGAATATTAACGACCAATGACGAAACTATAACTATGAATGAATACTGAACAAAGTTCCAAGTTTTCTTTTCCGAAAAAATGCTCCAGGTGCTTTTTTTATTGTCGGTCATTATTATTTAATTCAACACCAAAGCACTATTTAAAACACACATGACTAATACAAAAATAAAACAACTAAGCACAGAAATGAAAGTGTTGATGAATGACGAGTATGTTGGTTGTACGTTTGATAGACGTGAACAAACTAAACGAAGCTGCAGCGGGGAGGGATTGTGGACTTTGGCGCCAGTTGAAGTTCATTTTAGTGAGAATGGGTGTTCAGTGTTCTACTGCTCTCTGATCACCACGTTTGGCGCCACTTGACAGACAAGTCCATTTGAATGGGAAAGGGGTGTTATATCGACCAACCACAAAAAGATTCGACCTTATTTTCCTTATTGATGTAGTGATGTTTCATCTTAACATTTCCTCTAATAAATATTAACCTTTAAAACAAAAAACAAAATCCTTTCACTCTTTGGCCCCCCCTTCAGTTGGCGCCTTCTTAGGCCGCATAGTTCGCAGGATTCAAGGTCCAGCCCTGGGTAGATAAAAATCCTTAAAATATCCACAACAATTAAGCGTAAATGTTCTGATAATTTGAAGGCCTTGGTATATATGCCTCAGGATGTTTTATAGGAGTTTAGACAGTGCATGATGGTGCTCCACCACAGTGCATTCTCACTGCAAGATAATTTTAAGCCATAACTTCCGGGTTTCCACACACCAGGAGCGTCAGGAAAACTCAAGGAATATTTTGTATCTGGAAAAACACAGGGAATACATTGAGTATTTCACAAAAAAAAATCCAGTTTATCTGTAAATTTGTGTCACCTAGGTAGGTGCAAGCTTTAAATAAATTTGCATAGAAGATAAAACTAAATAGACTTAAGTAATATTGAGTCTTATCCCTCCTCCTAAAACACTGTGTTTGGAATTATTATATATATTTCCTCGTCAAATTCATATTGTCCTAGTTTTAGATATCAATTGCATAACTTAACTATAGCCAATTTTATGAAAAAATAAATATGGTTCCTCTCGTCCTTAATCTAATTAGGCTGTAAAAATGATAACTCCTGAAGAATCTGGACAACATAGAAATTTACACTAAAAAAATAGTGAAAACCCTTTGATGCCTAGTGGATAGGTCGAGAAGGACAAATTACATGGCCCCCATGCACACTTGAATTGTTCATTTTCAAAGACCCGACTGTCAAAACACTGACTACCTGTAACAAATGCATTTGTTTGGTTGAATATATTTCATTTCACTGGTATACAAACACACTGCTCTATTTTTAAGAAACTGTATTTATAAAAATATATTTACAAATATATAATAACTATTTATAGTCCTAATTTCCATGCAGCAAACTTTCCCTCATTATCAATATAGCAACCATAATATACACAACCTTCTTTTGGAGCTTATTAAATTCAACTTTTTTATGCTTTATAAAAGTAAACTTAGGCAATATTGTGATAGAACAAATCTAAAATTGTAATATAATATTTATTTATACTCCCAATTTATTGATGCCACAAATTTTCCCGAGCTATTTTTATCAATTTCTCAAAATTGAATTTTAATCTTGTTTCTATTTTATTATACATACACCAAGTAACTATCTGTAATACATATTTTATGTATGTTTTATCCTCTGTTGATAATATTGTTCCACCATACTTGTCCGCTACCTAGCCTGTCCACAATATAAGGACCAGAACGTTTCAAATGGTCTTCAAATAAACCCTGGTGTGTATCTAACTAGAGCTATCATGCCCAACTCACTAAAGGGCAAAACACTACAAGTTGGAGTAGGGACTTTTACAGGGCTGTGATGACAATATACTTGATACAGGGTTTTGGAAGGGTTCAACCTCTACATTTTGGCTAAGTTTTTGAGGGGCTCAATTGGCATTTTATGAGGTTGTTAAAGGATAATGGCTATCTTTGGGATCACTGTAGTCTATGTACTGAACTCGTAAGTTTTGTTGAACCTGGGGATCTACGTTCGACTTAAATGCCATTTTCATGTAACATTCAGGGTATATTGAAATGTACACACAATATATGTAATTATCTATCCAACTTTTTTTTTTTCAGTATCACAGTTTAAAACTGAACTGATGGTTATCGCTCATTTGCTAATGATTTGATATATTTAAACAACTGTAAGATAGTATTGTACATCCGATCTTAAGTCAACTCGGAATTTAGTTTCTTTTTCTATCATAAAGCCAAATAATCTATTTAGTATACTACAATATTGTGTTTCTTTCGCAGTGTGAGACAGTATCCATTAATGACCCGGAGTTGTGTCATCTTTCATACCATGGTTGGTGAAATTGACATCTTCTTTTCGGCTTTGATGGTAGAGCAATTTTTGATGAATTTCAAGAAGGCAGTTTATATTTTCAACTTCAGAAAAGGTTATTAAGTGATCATATAAATTTTGTTCAAGGATATTACAAATTATTTGCTTGGTTTGTTACATAACATTTCAGACCACCTAATTTGATGACTCTTTTAACAATGTTATCACCCGCCTCGGTTGCGTAGTTGGCTAACGCGCTAGTCGTGTTAAGCTCGACTGCTGAGGACGGGGAGATTGAGGTTTGAATCTCGGTTGGGTGAACTGTGGGTGGTTTTTTCCTAAATGGTTTTCCACTTTCCCTCCACGCAGATGCGGGTTCACTTCCTCTAATTCAACCTTCCCATTTTCCTAATCCATTAGCGTAGTTAGTACTTAAAGCGTATAACCCGAACGGGTAGTAAGACGCGGTGCTAAATATTAACAATGTTATCCTAGTGTGTAGTTGTAACTTCCGTTAGACTGTGCTTTGCCCTTCTCTGAGATTATATTACTATCATGGTATCACTATTAACATTATTTTGTTCTGCCATCTAGTATGTAACTAAAAGATGAATGGATTCCATAATTTTACTGTCTACAATGTGGACAGCTCTCATATTTTATTTAATATACTTGTGAAGCTAAACTTGAATAATTTGGGAAGTTTAAGAGAATTATTCAGAAACTATTATTTTTGTCGGCAATTTTTTTCATGATAATGTGTATGTAAACATTTACTAGCACAAGATAGCTATTTTAAGAACATGTGAGGAAGGAGAGTAGCTGGCAGTAACAAAA
The DNA here is from genome assembly GCA_902151425.1 of Timema shepardi. NCBI lineage: Eukaryota > Metazoa > Arthropoda > Insecta > Phasmatodea > Timematidae > Timema > Timema shepardi. The sequence continues at coordinate 23,069 of CABFVX010003274.1, forward strand.
ATCACTCAAAATTATTTTCATATATTCACATCATTTTATGAGATCTGCAACTATCACTTATGATAGATATTATAAAAACTTCAAGGGCATCTCATTCCAGGGCTCAACCCCGCATGATAATTAATTGACTAAGCTTAGTTTGGTTTCTGATAATCCTAAAATCTCTATATAACAATCAATAACAAATAAAATAAAGTGTCAATATAATTTCAAGAAATCTTAAGAATTCCTGAGATCTGGTGTTGCTAAACCTAGTAAGATTTGAGGTTGGTCACTTCTGTTCCATGATAGTTCTGTAACCTTGATTGCTATCAGTGGTTTGTCATTTGTTTGGAAGTCAAGCTTTACATGCTTGGCTTTTGATAATGACTCTTTGGTTGCCTCTAAAGGGATTGTAGTTAACAAATGGTGATGTGTTCGCAAAATGAAATTGACACTTTTTTTGTTGGCAAAGTTGCATGCAATTCAAGCCACAGGGCAATTTTCCTGTAGTTAAGAGAATCGTGGTAGGAAGGTAAGTTTAGAAAATACAAACATATTTATATGTTTATGGCCAACATCGAAAAAATGTTACAACAGGGAAGATTTGTTAGGTTGCTTGTATACCATACTTTATTTTGATTTATATTTTTATTTGTTACACCCTCTCTACGTCTCACAATACTACCCTAACCATTAAAAGGTAATAAAAGGGAGAGGATGTAAACTAACATACAAAAAAATGGAAATTGTAAAAATATGTAAATTCAACAAAGAGTAGTTTATTCAATTAATGACAATAAATGGTCTCATTATATCATAATGAGTTCTGTTGGAAATCATACTCGAAGTAAACAACTTTACAAAATTCAAGTTGCGCAAGTATTTTAACAAAAGGAAAAATGATATCCATCACAATATTGATAGACCACTCTATATGAGACAATACTACAGCATATTTGTTTATATGCGATACAAAAATTATAAGGGCCTAATGGGCACCTTGATATGGTTCCAAAGGTTTCGTAATGCACAGACAACGATATCCTATATATAAAGAAAATTAAATGTTGATGACTACATTACAGAGTTTACAAAACGTGAGGGTTCGACTACCAGACATAAGCCAAACTCTCACGGTACTACCCGATCTGACAGAGAATATGGGACACACAATTCCCAAAATAAATAAACTAAACTGAGCTGTTCAAAAGGAACTTACGTTACAAAAGATTTTAAAGTTATCTTAATTCAAATTCCAAAAAAGTTACATCACGTTACGTTAATTCTAACCATAAATTCAAATACGAAAAGTTACTTTAAAAAAAACGGGAATACTCTACAATTCCAAACAAATAAATATTAACCTGTCAACTTCTAATTAGCACGTAACTGAAAATATTTACGAGAATAAATACAAAAGTACACGTCCAGCGCCCGAGCGGCGACATTTATAAGATATAGTATTTTAATTTATATAGACGATTAAATAATAAATATGTTAAATTTAGAAACAGAATATTTTATGTTAGAAGATTATAGATAATGAAGAAGTTAGAGTTCATAACTCCACTCGTCTAAGCGACGAGTTTGATACATTTACAAGTCTTTCTCCAGCCATTGCCCAGCTCCATGACAATGACCTGTCGTTGATCGTCGATCGTAGAATAGTCAGTATTTGCATACTTGCATAGCCATTATATAGGGATTTCATTGTTATGATGGGGATACACAAACACACGCGGTGACGTCACGATGCCTGCAAAAAGCCACGTAGGCCATGTGGATGTTGTTGAAAGTTGTTCTTGCTCCATTGGAATATTAGTGAATATCTCCAATCACCCGATGTTTCGAAGGAGGTTCCTCTAGTATCCGCCAGAGGTCGGAAACATAGTTGTCTTCAAGTCGAAGTAGGTAGTCCTAGGCTCATTTCACGCTAGTACAGTCGGAGTGCAGGGACGCGTTTGTTGATACACCGGCCTTTCTTGCTCCAGTCGCCGGTCTTGGTTTACCGTGAGTCGTCCAGCCTAGCAGGATTCTATTGACAGCAGATTCATGTGGTAAGTACGTGGACAGAATATACATTACATTGGTTTGGATTGAGTAGTGAAACATATTGTCCAGCATGGTTATATTATGTCTTCTTAGCCTACAAGAACTACAACAGCGAACAATACTATTGTAGGGATCCTAAGTTTAATTGATTATATTGGAGCTGGTAGTATGAATTGATGCGATACATCCATTAACGTCCGTAGTGGGCGTGGTCCCATTGGAACATTATACATCGTAATGTTACATATTTGCAGTTTGCTTAGTATAAGTAGTAATATGCTTAGTCAATCCTCGGTCCCGGCACAGATTTATCTGATTACCAAACCCTTCCTTCACCTCTGACAAGACATCTTGTGAATGTGGGGAATGCCAGGCCACCACCGTGGTTCGGATTCGACGTTAAACTGTAGATCCTCCATTTCATCTCACAAACACCCTACCATTACACATTAGCGTAAGTGCGTATAACCCGAACGGGTAGTAAGACGCAGTGCTAATAATAATAATAATAATAACAATAATATGCTTAGTACCGTGGTTAGGGTCTCGTGATCAGAGTTCCTGGCTTCAAATTCAGAGGTCCCGGGTTCAATCCCCGGCTCTTACCAAATTTATCTGTGAAGCAGTGGATCTGAAAGAGATCAAACAGCCTCACGAGGACAAATGAGGAGTTACTCAAGTAAAGAAGTGGCAGCTTCGGTTTATAAAACTGAGAGTAAGGGCTTGAGGGCTAGCTGTGTTGACTACATAACACTCTTTATCCGCAGATGTTGGCATTATTATCGCTAACGGCGGTGTCCGCTCGGTGGGTATAGCTTTCTTGCGAGTTCACACTATAGGGTTTCTTATTATATACTACTAATAGTTTTTCTTATCATTTTTGTTTGTGTATTTAGGTACTGGAAATTAAATTTACAAAGATGATTAAGGTTAATTATATTTTTTGAACACCCATTTTTATTTTGTTAAAGACCTGAGAAATATTAAATGTCAAATTTAGGATAAGACAAACACATTATTTATATTACACAAACACACAACACTCACTCAAGATCTGTTAATATTGACTGGTCTGCTAATGAGAATAAGAAATTACGATTCAGTTTAAATTGCTTAGCATTTGGCGATTAAGAATTTTGGACTCTGACAGAAATAAATATGAACAAAGTCATTTTACAGGAATCCAAAAAACTCAATTTGTTTGCTTAGGAGAAAGTTAAGACAGAACTAGATTCATTGTATTAAATACAAGCCCATAATCTTTTTTATTAGTAAACCATATTTATTTTATGAAAACCAAGATATTTAATGGCCTAATCTAAGGGTCAAATACGAGCATAGTTTTAAAAGGACACCAGCGTTAGCATGGAGGAGAGGATGAGAAAATCACAGTGATAAATCACATGTTTTTCCTCCCCTCCACTCCATCTGCCCAAGGATCAAACCTCAACCCCCTCTTGTTTCTAGCAAATCTATTCCATTGCGAGACTTACACCTTAGACCATTTAAAAACCAGAAACCAGCACAAGCACAGGCTCTTATTTTTGTTAGTCCCTCACATATTTTAAGTCACCAGAAAATGCTACTAATATATCTACTCAGATCAAAGATTGTTTACACATGTTGGGCCCGTTTATTTATAGCTGAACTTTTCAATACCATTACTACATTAATACACTTTGTTACCCTTTTCCCTGTTCACTCTGTGTATTACAGCACTCCTAAAGCTAATTTCTCTCTTCAGATCACTGTACCACCCCCTCCACACCTGCACCCCCTTCTTTTAAGGCAGTTAGCCTCAAAGCCTGTCAGCAAGGTTCGACTCTCTCTGCCAAAACACCCCCTTATTAGACAGTCGCCATGCTCGGACCCCCTCCCCACCCTTGCTGCTGTTACAGATCCATACTGCTAGGGCTGAGACTCACTCAAGTGTCCCGACGGGTTAAAATAATAGAGTGTGGCGAGCAGGCCAAGCGGTGGTCGTTGCCTCAGCTCCTTAATGGCATCATCCCCTTCTGAGAATAAACAGGTGTCTACCACGCCAGTGTGTTTATCTCTTTGGACCAACGTTTAAGCTTATCCTGAATTAATTTCTATTTGTACCTTATGGTTCCATATAGAATATATTTAGAGGGGTCCTTCCCAGAAAATTATAATGCTACTAGAAACAGGGGTGGCCCGAGGTAAATTTTGTGCCTAGGTGGGATGGCTTTTTGGCACCCTCCTACATAACCCTGTGATAATAGGAGTATATTAAAATAATTTCCAAACCTAACACCTTAAATCATGTAACCTGGGCATGTTAGGAAAATAATCTGAAGGGAAACTCCACAAAATGGTATTCATACTTCAAATGTTTTGCTTCGAGATTGTATGAAAACTGTTAGGATTACAAAGAAAACTCTAGTACTGTACAGGTTTTGTAGACAATGTTCTCTTTATTTTTATTTTATCAAACACTTTGATATAATGAATGATTTACGAGATATCCTATTTTATTCCCCACAAAAAACTATAACATTTCAAATTTCCTGTTAGTATCAAAAAGTGAATTATTGTTATGCTTAGCAACTCCACTATTATGCTCAGGCTATGCTAGATTAAGTTGGTGCTCTGTTTGGCGACCTCCTTGAGCTAGTACCCCAGCCCTTAAGCTGCCTGGTTTGCCTAGCTCTTGCGCTGCCCCGGCCTATAAACTATTTAGAGGGGCTTTGCCTGGAGTTTTTTTGAAAATTATATGCCATTAGAAGCTATTTGGAGTGGATTTTTCCAGTCAAACTTTGGGAAATTGGTTGCTTTTATAAGTTATTTTGAGTTTGATTTAAGGCCATCTTTCAGCTTCATATTCAAAAATATCAGGGGAGGATTGAAATAAATCTTGTAAGGGGAGGTGGAGGGGGGGTTTGTAATTATTTCCACTCATCGCTCCACTTGAGTTCTATTTTGCTACTATAGATTTTGCATGTGTGTTACAACAAATTAAAATTAACATACCTTGATCTGGAGCCAAAGGTAAATAAAGTGCAGTACCTACTGTTAATTTAATTATAAATCCAAATATGGTTCATTAATGCTCTTTCATATTTATAATTATTTTATTATCTTCAACACAAAATGGGTGGACATTAATTATTAAAATAATATATTACCTCATACAGAATGCTTCTGAATTATATTTAGTTAACTATATGTTAGATTCTAGAGCTAAAAGTGATTAAATGTTTAATATTATTATTGGTACTATTGTACCACACCAAGCCAAAGGGTGAATACAGGGAACTATATCATTTGAATAACAACAATTATTCTATGTGATTGCTACACAAGAGAATGTCGAATTAGAAACTCTTAACGTCTGTTCGAAGATATAGTATGGACTAATAAGAAAACAATTGCACACCCTACTATTTGTCTTCTAATTTTATATCTGTGCACACAAGGAACAGTTCAGGCCAAGTACTTGCTAAAAATATATGTTGGTCACTTTGTCAAATGTGGATTCCACACATATACACTACTAGTATTTTTCCTAGACTGATGATATGAGGATCGAGGATCAACTGTACTATACATTGCATACTTGTGTTGGTTCCATTAGACTTTCACACTTTGTTGGGTCCAATAGACTTGCACATTAGTGTTGGGTGCAATAGACTTGCATACTCATGTTGGGCCCGATATATTTGCATACTTGTGTTGGGTCTAATAGACTTGCCATTTGTGTTCATGCAAAAATGTACTTTTTATCCCAAATAGTAATATTCAATTTTCAATGCCTTGTATTTCTGCCTAATATCTACCGTGATTATATTACATTTTCACGTATATCTTTTCAATATACCTTATCAAATACTAAAATAAACATAAAACAGAAAATGTATGTTTATTATGTAATATTCGAACCATTGTGGAATTCTTACAGTAAGTAAGTAATTTAAGATTTAATTTAATTTATGAAAAATATACTAATGTTTTTTCTAAGTTCATTGATTTTATTACAGGTCCTTGGTGATATCAAACGGTTAAGTTTAAGCATCAGGCGCTTGCAAGCAGATAATCAGCAGCTCTTACTGAACTTGGGATTTGATCCATACACCTTGATTTCTACATCCATCACACTGCTGGGAACCACATCATCCACTTTCTTGCATCAACCTTTCTATTCAGTTCGCAGATCTAGTGTGGTGAGTTTTTAAGTGTTTGCAAACAAATTTATACAAAAAAAAGCCTAATTATTCAAAGTTATCCTTTCTTAATTATTTGACAGACACATCTGGGTAGCGCTACGGTTAATTTTGAGAATTCTAAATCACTAAAAATTATTTTACCTAGGCGTTTTATTTAATTTGTTTTAGTTACAATGGAAAAAATATTGATTGGTCTATTTCTTAAATTGTAAAATTTTGGTTCATTGAATATTTTTTTATTATAATACAACACATTGCACATGGGCAGAGTTTCAAACTCCTAACTGTCAAATACAAACCTATTCTTTTGTGTGTTGATTTCACTCCTGTTTAAGAGAGTGTATTTATTTTTTATTTACTTAGAAGAAAAAATAAATTATTAACCAATCAAAATCATACTTTTACTCTAATCCTTTAAATTAATTGTATCTTAGTCGCCCATCAATAATTTTTATTTGGTTCCACATAAAGCAAAATTAAACAATTATATACATTTAGAAAATTTCTGACCATTATCAACTTATACACTAATGTTTTTTTTAAAATTCTTGTAAACATATTCATTAAACAAAATGCAATTACTTCAGCTCAAAGGTTTAAGAGATCTTAAAATGACAAATTTGTTTACATTTTCATGTTAAATCATCAAATAGGAGTGATAATTCATTTGTCAGTAAATATTTAATCCCAGGGCAATTAAGAGGTGATCTACAAGGCCTGTTCAAAAAGTTCCCGAACTTTTTTTTTAATAATGGTTTCGGGGCTACCTACATACAACTTATTCAGCTTTGTCACCTTCAAAGTAAATTCCTCCTCGGTTGATACACCACTCCCAATGCTCTTTCCACTTCTTGAAACAGTCTTGATACAGTCTTGATAGGTGTTTTTTCAGGATTGTACATAGGTCGACTAACGATTTTTCTTTACTGTTTTCAATTGTGTCGAATTTTCGTCCTTTCAAAATTTATTTTTGTTTTGGGAACAGGAAAAAGTCTGTCGGTGCCAGGTCAGGTGAGTAGGGAGGTTGGGGAAATACAGGGGTCTCCGTTTTGCTGAAAAAGTCACAAATCAATAGTGATGCATGCACAGGTGCATTTTCAAGATGGAGAAATCAGAACTTGTTATTTCCACAACCAGGGCCTTTTTTCTCCTGACATTTTCTTGCAGACATCTTAGAACTTCAAGATAATACCAACTATTTACTGTTTGTCTCTCCAGTAGCAACTAACAACACCCTTGATGTCAAAAAAACCCATCAGCATAACTTTTACGTTCGACCTGACCTGCCACACTTTTTTCGGTCTCAGCTAATTTTTACCAACCCACTGTGAAGACTGAGTTTTCGTCTTGACATCATAGCCGTAGACCCATGTCTCACCGCCAGTGATAATTCTCTTCATGAAATTTTTTGTTCCCGTTTTTGTGATCCAAAAGTTCCTGGCAAATTGCAACTCAATTGTCTCTCTGATCCTTAATCAGCAGCCATGCAACGAACTTTGCAGCAACATGTTGTATTTCCAATTTTTAGGTCAGAATGTCATGACACAATCCCATTGAAATCTTAGTCACCCGCGATTTCTCTAACAGTCAATCAATGGTTTGAATGCACAGTTATCTGAACTTAGGCACATGAGCGTCATCATTTAGGTCGAGGATCACCCTGATGGTGGGTCATCATAGGTTGACTGCCAACCGGCTTTGAATCGCTTAAACCATTCATAAAACTGCACATGAAGTGGGCACTGATATCCATAAATTTGTTACATCATTTCATGAGTTTCCTTAAACGTTTTCCCAAGTTTGACACCAAATTTAATGTTGATACGCTACTTGTAAAACTCAACCATCTCAAAAATTGCAAGACACGCACAGTAAACTCCTAAATAAAACATTGCAGTGCGATGACTAACCTGAATAGATTGATGAGGTCAATGGCATGTTAGTTGCAAAGCTTTCTGTAATAACGCAACACTTACTGTACATCTCTACAACATCGTGTTGGTATGCTATTTAAATAGTCCAGGAACTTTTGAACAGGCCTCATATATGTATTTTTTCCACTAATTTTAAAACTGATCTCAGAATTTTTCTTTTACCCATAGTTTTCAAGTTACACACTCTTTAGAATTATAAAGTGTGTAAGGAAATTATCTCCCCAGTAAAGTGGGTGGAGTAGTTAGTAATCACAGTTAAGTTGGCATAATGGATTCCTCTCTTTGTGACAAGGCTGTGCTATTGGTGTATGACACATTTTTAACATGATGAGTCATGTTTGTTTGCTTATTGTATGAGTCAGCACTCCCTGGCCATTTTGTGTTTAGAATGCCAATATGCACAATTTCTAGAAATTTTGCTAGTCATTTTGACTAGTTTTGCTACATTTTTGGTGAAGAAACTTTAAAAAAATCTTGTTTTATTCCATTTATTAAGTTTTATAAGCTTTACATTGGATGCAAAATTGGTCACCAAGATAAAAATTGGACCCCTCAACTTTGTTGTGTCACTTGTATCAGACTCCTCATGGGTTGATCAAAGGATTCTGAGCACATGAGTTTTGCGGTTCTAATGATTTGGCGGGAACCAAAAGATCACTCTATAGTATTTTTGTCTTGCAAACATTTGAGTCATCAGTTCTTAATCAAAGCACACTGTGATATACCCTATATAATATTTTTTTCTTAAATTCTTTTATCACCTATATCTTACCATCGTGCCCATGGTGATATGAATATTGTGTGTACAATTTCAGAATCTTACCAATTATTAGGAAATACTTTACATTTTAGTAAAGTTAACCCTCTGGCTTTATCTATTGCTCTGAAATTCCAGCAACTAAGTAAGACCTTGTTATATATTATATATTTTAGTCTTTTGAGTTTTTTTTATATTCTCCTTGTCTTTCTCTGTAATTGTACTGTTACTCAAAGTTAATTAACGATCAATACCTTTTCAATAAAACTTAATTGACTTATTAACATATGATGTTATTCCAAATTACTGGTATAACCAAATAGATAATAATACTCTCCTTGATATGGTACATGTACAACAGTCATTTGTACAAAGATCCATACTAATAAACTAGCATATTCTCATAATATTGACTAAAAAATATGACTGAATAATGGCATTGACTGGCCATTGTCCAAATTATCAAAAGATCAATAGTAAGATCAACACAAAACAATGACATGAATGGCTGGGTAATCCTGTCTATGCACACACATCTTGAGTCATAATTAAAGTCTACATTTTTATCACTGATTATTTCCTATGCACAAGACAATAGCCTTTTATTATATACCCTTCATTTACCCTGAAAGGTAGCAAGCCTACTTGACATGGTTCCACTATGGCAGGTTCTTCAACATTTTTATGTTCAAAGGCCAAAGTTTTTCTCTCATTTTGGCTCGCAGGCCGCAATACGGCACCGATAATATTCGGGTTGAATAAATAATAAAACATTCGTATAAGTTCATACTTAAATCATTTATACTCACACTAGGGATTAAGATTTATCATTTCTCTTTTTTTTTCTATTTTTAGATTTTTCTTAGCAGGGCTTAGCACAATTTGTCTTGTCTACTAGAGTTGTCATTTGCTTGTTCAAAGTACAGTTGTATTAAAATGCAATTTTATTTATGGCAAAAGCAAAAATCATTTATAAAATAATGCAAAATAAATTTTTATTTGTTGATTATGTAAAATATATATCTGTATTTGTCATTTTTTCTCTTGAAATAATTATATATTTTACATGAGACAGCAGGCTGCAAAAAATGTTATAACGAGCCGCAAGTTGAGAACCCCTGCACTATGGTATAGCTTATAAGATAGGGCCATAGTGTAATCTGTACAGATAAGACTGCTACTTTTCATAGTGAATTGAGTATACCACTAAAAACATTTTGTGACAATATGTATTAAATTTAAAATAAAAATCGTATTTCTTAGGGTACTACCTCAGAGCCCCTTCTTTATATGGACTTGGACCACCCTGTGCACAATCATCAGCACACACCTCCTTTATCAGTGAATGGCCAAACTCCTACTCTTCGACCAGAGATATGGAAAACACTTATTGGCTTGGGCTACTTGTTTGTCGTCACTTGGATCACAGCATTTGTCATGGTTATTGTGCATGACCGAGTACCAGACATGAAGAAATACCCACCTCTACCAGATATCTTCCTTGATAATGTGCCACATATTCCTTGGGCTTTCCACATGTGTGAACTAACTGGAACATTTATGCTTATTATTTGGATTGCTGTTCTTATGTTTCATAAACACAGGTGAGTCATTACAACTTCAGAATTTTTATTTTGAGCGTGACTTTGCACACATACAGTGGCTTAAAGGTTACCCTTAAATTCAATGAGCATTATTAAAAAAAACAACCAAATAATTTTTACTTAAAAAAAGTTATATCAACCACAAACAAGTGATCATATTTAAATGTATGCTCATATACTTGCATCTGTTCAGGGATAATAATTGAATTTGCTCGATAAATAATAAAAATAATCTTAACACATTAAGATGGATACCTCATTACAACCAATGGAACTTAATTATAAATCATGATTATGATTATTTTACTTTTTTTTACCCACAAAAAACTTTTATTTTGAAAGTGTTAGTTGATAAAGCAATCTTCCAGAATTCAAAGTTATTACTGAAAAACAGTGGTATATTTTTCTTGGTTTACAAATGGCTAGTGCTCCTTGGCTAATCGGTAAAAGAAGTTTATAGAATGATTCAACTTTAACCTAATGGGTGGAGAGTCTCGATTTATTAGAGCTTTGGCATAGCATGCACAAATTTACCAAGTTTTTTTTTGTCTTATAATATGGCAAAGGGATTGTTCATCCTTCTTATTTATATGACCAGAAACTTGAAATAAACATTACAAATAAAATTAATGTAAGTAATATAATAAAGAAATTATTAGTAATGAAACAACTTCATCTCTTATTAATTTTGATAAAATATCAACAAAGTTTATTTTACGGAGAAATCATATTAATTCACTCATTACACAAAACAAAAATACAAAACTAGGCTTTGTTAAGATGTAATCATAGTTTCTTTGATTGTTTTATGTAGACTTTTCAAAGTTTAAAAAAAAAAATATTTTTCGCATAGTATAGTGTATGTGGCGTCAGCTATTCTAATGTATTTTAGCAGATGTATTTTGCAAAGAATTTTTATCAAATTTATTAGTAAATATTGTTTTACATTTTAGTTTGAGTTATGAATATTGTAAATTGTACATACAATACATTTAACTGTGTTTGCATTTTCACTACAGGTTCATACTTTTGCGCCGCTTTTTTGCCTTGTCAGGAACTGTGTTTCTCTTGCGATGTGTTACAATGCTTATCACATCATTGTCCGTTCCTGGATCTCATTTAGAATGCAATCCTCGAGGAAGTTCAGATTATTTCAAGAAACATGGTGATCTGTGGGCCAAAGTTCAACAGGCCTATTTGATCTGGCGTGGAGCAGGAATGTCGATTCAAGGTGTGCGTACTTGTGGTGATTATATGTTTAGTGGCCACACTGTTGCCCTCACCATGCTAAACTTCTTCATTACAGAATGTAAGTGTAACTGGAGCGATCTTGAATAATCCCTTTTTAAATTCTGCTGCAAATTATAGTGCTCCTTTATTAAAAAATTGAACTATGAGAGTATTCTTCCAGTTGCCTAGTACCCCTGTATATACATTGTATTCCTGTTTCTCCTGCAGCTCTTATCATTTCCACATTTAGTTCGTCCACCCCTTTTCTTTTCACTGTTTCATCCTTTTTAATGTATCCTCCACCTCTTTCCATGTTGGACCCACTCTCTTCTCCACTTCCATCACTATCATCTTCAGGGTTAAACATCTTATCAAAATATCCCCTCCATAATTCCTTCTCTTCCTCTTATTGTTCTTCCTTCTTTATCTATCATTCTAACTTCTCTCCTCCTGTTTCATACCTGGTAATAAAACAATATCTTACTTCCATATCCTTCTCCAGCATCTCTGTAAATTTTTGTATCCAATCCATCCTGGCTTCCTGTACCATCTTTTTGATCTTCTCTTCTCCCTATACTCATCCTTTGTTTCCACATTACTATTATTGAAACTCCTTCTGAATATTTTGTTCATCTCCTGACGGCTTCTGTTCCTCTGTCGTTCCATCATGCTGTCTCCATCCATGTCCCTTTCACTTGTCTCCCCACATACCCCCTTTGAATTTCTCACTAAACAATTCTTAAACTTCCACCTCTACACTTTGCATCTCATCCTCGTGCACTAAGCTTCTTGCCTTTCTTAAATACTTTTCTCTTGACCCACTTGGTATCACCTTAATATTTACAGTTTTAGTTTTCATTTCCTTGCCCATTGGAAGTAATCTATTACTTACCTTTGCTCCCCATTCCAATTGAATCTTCTAATTTCATGACATTCTCTTTGCTTCTTGTACTAACTAATTGCTTGCCATCATCATTTTATTTTGTGCATGTAACACCAGTAACCTTTTACCTGCCTCATTTCTCTCTCTTCATCTCTCGTCATATCATAACACTTACTCAAAACTTCCTTTTTCTTTTCCTTATTTTGCATTCAGGTCATCCATTACAACTTGCCACTCTTTTCTCATGTGCACTTCCAAATCTTGCCCCAACTTGTCCTTTTCTTGTGCTGGGCATCCCATTTGTGATGCACATACTTGTATCACCTCCACCCTTTTCCACTATTGATTATTTCCAATCCATTAATACGGTCATATACACAATTGGCATTCAGTCACTATTATGTTATGTAGATCTCAAATCTTAAAAATTGCAAACTTTGTCTTCTCATTTTGGCTAGGATTTGTTCAGACCCAATAAATATGACCCTGAAATATATCAGCATTTTTGTTGTCATTCTATGATCATTAACTTTTTGTCTGTTTATGGGAAAAAAGTTTTTGAATAAAAGTGTGAACTTTTTTTTTTTTCAGATACACCAAGCCATTTGTATTTTGTACATACATTCACCTGGATTTTAAATATGTTTGGAATATTTTTTATTTTAGCAGCTCATGAACACTACTCTATTGATATATTTGTCGCATTTTACATCACTTCTAGACTCTTCCTCTACTACCATACACTGGCCAACAATCAGGCTTTGATGCAAAGAGATTCTAAACGCACTAGAATTTGGTTTCCTCTTTTCAGCTTCTTCGAGTCTTCAATAAATGGCATGATACCAAATGAATATGAATCACCACTTATACCTTTGCGGCTGTTTATTATTTGGCTAAAAAACCATTCTTTAAAATTATTTGAATTTATAATATCTACCTCAAATGAAAAACCAAGAAAATTGATATTTAAGAATAAATAGTGATCTTTATTTCTAAAATTCAAGTGAGACATATCACTAGACAGTTATTTTGTTTCATATTCTGGTAGCTTATTGCTATTTTGTTGATGATTTCTGTAGACTGACACCAAACAATTTTCTCCATGATAAATATACTTTAACATAAATAGTGTAAATATTCTTCACTTTGTTCACCCTATATATTGTTGACTTAAATAGGGATGTCAAACTGATATATATATACATATATATTTATATTATTAGCCATATTAATATTTTGATTCATAATTTGTGTAAATAGAGTGTATAACGTACAATTTAAATGAGAATAATAGGTTTAAATAATGGTAAAATATTTTGTACTATTAAAAACAAACTATCTATTTCATAGCTTTGCCTCCAAATTTATCTTTGTCATGGTGAGTAGACAAAAATTAAATCTTACAAGGTGTTAACAGGCTTTAAATTAATTGAGTTACTCTTTTGGGATAGCTATGCTATTTGTATATACACCCTATTCCATGCATTCTTCCACATCACATTAGTTCCTCATACATTTCTTTTTATGTATCATCTCATTGTTTAAACAATGTTAAGGCTTTGCATATTTCATATTATTTACAGCTTCCGTCTCAAATATAAATTGAGATATTTGTTTTACAGTAACAGTTCATTTGGAATTTCTTAAATCATTGATATACCCAAACATGCAAATATTTCTTGATTTCCATTAATAAATTAAACATACCTTGGAAGACTAAACAAAAATATTATTTTCAGTAATGGATACATGTTAAAATGCTCACTCACCACGTACAGTAGTGATTCGGGTGGTAAATTTGGTTGTACTGGGAATTGGGGAAAGGAAATGAAACTTTGGAAACATAAAACAATCACATATGTAATTACAAATTTATATAATTTAATATGTAATAAAATAAAATATTATTGTAAAAAAATGTAACACAAATAAAAGTAAAAACACTCTTTGACATATATATTTACAAACAATTCAATATTTCAATGCTTGCATTGAATCTTCATCAGGAAGCAGTAGAAATAAGGCTAAACAGTAATATAGCTTCAGTGATGGAAACTTATTTGTGAAAGAGGAAAACTTCTCTGTTGTACTTTGAGCTCTCTGGAGGTTCTTCTATTGTGCTCTGTGAAATGGTATAAGGTAATATGTAGTGTTGCAAATGGTTGAAATCAGGCCATGTTTACAAATATTTAGAGTGAGTGGTTTTTCTATACTTTGAGATCCATTGCTGTGCCAGTTCCCATATTCTTAACTGGGACTTGTTGCATTATGGTTTCTATAAAGGATTTTATAATGATCTCTGCCCGTGATGGGCGGTGATTAAAATGATACGATTTAATAATGGCATTTATAGCCCTGTGATCGAGCGTCAATTAAAATGATATGAAGTTATGACAAAGACGATGCGAGTATGCCTTGCTGCGCACTCATGTGGTTCTGTGATCTGATTATTTCTGATATTTATTTCAATAAAATAAATAAGACTTTTAATGTTGTACAAGATTTAATAAGATGATTTCATCTTCGGCGCTGAAGATATGAAATTAACATATTTCACTCCTTAACATTTTCTGTGTACTCTCTGGATATTACACGTTCTCTAGATTTATGCACTGTTAATATTTTGTAATACTACTATTTATTCATACGCACAAGTGGCTTATAAATGACCTACACCATGCCTCTTGGACCCCTTGGCACCACTGTCAAAACCAACTAATAGAGTCAACCCGCCTCGGTGGCGTAGTTGGCTAACGCGCCTGTCGTGTTGAGCTCGACTGCTGAGGACGGGAAGATCGAGGTTCGAATCTCGGTCGGGTGAACTTGGGGTGGTTTTTCCTAAATGGTTTTCCACTCTCCCTCCACGCAAATGCGGGTTCACTTCCTCTAATTCAACCTTCCCAATTCCTAATCCATTAGAGTAATTAGTACTTAAAGCGTATAATCCAAACGGGTAGTAAGACGCGGTGCTAAATATTATTATTATTATTATTATTATAACTAATAGATTCCTGGCGACAGGTCTTGTGAAGGCTAGCTTTCGATTGGGTAGAGGTAGCTAGTGTCACTTGCTTTTTTGGTAAACACTACGGAGTTGATCTTTGAAAGAAAAAATATAAATTTAATGGTTCAAGACTTTGACATTACTTCTAAAAGCGTGTGATTTTCCATGGATGAAGTATTAAATGGAAATTTTACATACACTACTTTTAAGATAAATACACTTCATCCATGACTTTTTGAATATATTAGAGGGTCCAAAACAGTATCATTACAATTTTAAAACTTTCATATTGTATCAGTCCTCAAAGTTAAAGTTATGAGCGGAGGCATGTTCTAATACTAAACAGGGTTTTATTGGTTCTTGATTTTGGTTTCATGGCGGTGCCCATTCATGTGATTATGGACATTTTTTTGGTGATGCCAATATATTGTTCATGCATTTATGCCAACAATGTGCTGCACAATATATTGGCCTTACCACAGAAACTATATGTAAACGCATGAATGGAGTCCATGACACCAAACTTAACCTATATAAACGATTTCAGCACATGCCTTCACTCATAACCTCAAGGACCGCCAATACACTGTTAAAGTGTTAACATCTTTCATAAAAATGTAATGCAAAAGTCCCAGTTGAAAAGATGGGAACTGGGACATCAATGGATCACAAAGTCTAGAAAACCACCCAACCTAAGCTATCGTTAACAAGGCATGATCCCAATCCTGTTGCAACACTAGCATCACCTGCCATTTGCAGTGAACAATAGAAGCTTCAGATAATTTCAAGGCCACATGAGAAGTTTTCTTATTTATCAACGAAGTTGGCATCACTGAAACTATCTTCCTGGTTTGTCTTATTACTACTACTTCCTTAGTGATATGCCATAAGCATCGAAATATTGAAGTGTGTGTAAATATGTTTTAGGGTTACACTTTTATTTGTCCTTCATTTTTATACATCTCAATCAAATTTATTTAATTACATATAATAATATAATATTCTTAATACACTTTATTTCATGGCTATTAAATTCATATAATTGTATTATTACAGTTCTTTTTTGTTAAAAAGGAAGGAAAATATATCTTCTATATACGCTAGCAGTTTAAAAACAATTAAATATATCCCAAACATGCTTTTAGACAAACTTTTAAAGGTACAAATTCCTCCTTAATTCCACGAGGTTCAAATTTGTAATAGGCCCAGGTGTACCTCAGGCCTGTATGTAACTCATACATTTTTTTTAATCAATATTATTAATAATATTATTGTTTAATACAATCACACCATTACAAAGATAAACTACTTTTTATTGTGGAGATTGCTATATGGATTTTAGTTCAGATGGTTTATTGTGTATATTATATTTGTAAATATAGTTTTAATATCCATAATATAATTATAAATGTGACATAAATAGTGCCTTAACAATAAATTAAGTTTAACCAAACTAATTTATAAGTGAATTTATTTAAAACTAAAATTTGTTTAGTCATTAAAATTATTTATTTAGAAAAAAAAAATAGTTTTTTGATATGATCAAACGTGGCTTGAATATATGTAATTTTATATGTTTTATTGGTATACTATAATATAGTAAAATAAGATTTAGTTCTTAGTTTGAAGAGGCAAGCAATAGTACTAGTGCTTCCTAAGTTTGAGATGGTAAAAATTATGTGTTTTAATAATTTTTAAGTCTTTGTCAACCAGTCAAGAACTGCCACTAAATTTAAAGTGGTTTAAGTTTTTGTAGTTTAAGAGATCTGTTCAAATTTTGCTTTGACATAATGTATTTTTGGTACTGCACATAATTATAATAATACCTATTTTAAAAACAATACAATAAATACTAATTTTTTAGTAGATACTTAAAATCAATCTGCCAAAAAAAGTTATGTGTCAGTACTAAAATATTGTTTGTTAGCCTAAGTTCCTATAATTAATAAACTAGTATGGCTGTAAATGTATAAAATAATAAATGTCATATATTTTAAACATTATTAAAGGGATGTGCTGAAGCTTTATAATTCCAATATGTAATATTTATGATTTATTTTGTACCTAGTCGGCCGTTACTCAGCTGATTTGATCACCAGCCTCACGTTGTAAACCATTTTTGTACCTAGTCAGCCACTACGGTCATCAGTTTCACCTTCTCGGATTCTTCTTACGGTGTCGTCCACGGCAGTCAATTGTTTCGGTAGAGCATCTCGGGGTTATATAGATAATGGTGGGGGTAGAGGGACACAGCCGATTAAAAAATATATTGTTTAGCGTAGCATTTGAATTTGAAGTTTTATTTTGACAAATCATATACATTTTAGTACCAAGGATATTTAATTTAGAAACACGAACTAGTTATGACATGGCTAAAGATAATTATTTAGCCACCTAGTCTACCTCTACTTTCTCCCATCTCGAGACTATCTCTACCCGTTATGATAAGTTAATAGTGAGTACAGGTATTTACTCTTTGCGTGCTAACCGGCCAGTGCCTCTGTCGCGTCTGACGCTTTCCTTCCACATAAGGTCAAACACAGACGCTCAACCAGAGGCACTGATTGGCCAGGAGTCCGCGCCAAAACCTCCCCCTCCCCTGAAAGACCACGTGTGCAAGCAACAGGTGCATCTCCCAGCTTCCGGGTTCAGCTATTAATACGTTGCACGAGGCTTAAAATGAAAAGTAAAAGTAATAAGTTTGGATGACTCTAATATACCAACAAAGACTTTAGATAATCAAAAACTATTAGATTAAAAGTTTAAAGGCCTGAAAATGAAGTTAATGAATTGAAATTTAAAACATATATTGCTTACAACTTTGGTTATGATTTACATAACTTATAATTACCATAAAACCCCACACTTTCTTATAATTAACCATTTGATAGTAATAAAGAGAATTAAATTAGGCCTAGATGAATGGAAAAGAACAATGTATTTATCAGTTTAGTACTCTCAGTATCTTGAGTGTATTAACATGTAAACTAAAGGAAAAACTAATATAATTTTATAAATGAAATGGTTGAGAGCTAAGGGCCTAAAACCCAGACCACTTTACAATTTACAAGACTCAAGTTGTATTTAAAACACACAAAATAGCACTTTAGCTAATCCCAACTTTAATAAAAGAAAAATACTATCCATAACTAGGAGTAAGTAACAAACCTTAATAATTTTAAACTCTACTCAAAAGTCAAGCTTAAGATCTCCCAACTGTAAACCTTTTTTATTGGGTTTTTCATTATATTTTAAAACAAATATTGAATTAATATGCCAATTAAAGAGAACCATATTACTTTACACAGTAACTTTGCTCGACCTGTCCCATCTTGAACATTTTACTTATTGTTTGGATTTTTTTCTCACTCTATCCTTACAGACACCTCTGATTTAAGTGTACTGTTGTCCTAGCTGGAATGGTATTTTTTTAAATGGGAAATTGTTCTTTTTTTTGTGTATTTTCTGAACAGGTGGTGAGACTTCATGACATAAAGTAAAACAATTTATTTTAAAATATTTTTACATTTACATCAATATTCACTTCACATTTCTTCTTAAATAAAATATTACGAGACTTGAATCAAATGGTGTCACTTTATTTGTTACTTATTATTTCCAGAGTACAGATAATTTTACTTGTATTAGTACATTTCTTATTGTAAATATATCCTTGCTTCTCACTTCACCATTCTATCTATTTCTTTGCCCTCACAATTCACTGTCATAAAACTCTTGGATTTTCACTATAAAAGGAAGGAATCAATGACTTGTATTCCAGTTCTTTTTTGAACATAAACCATGCTGGTTATTATATATAGATCTATTTATTACTTAAACAAATATTACATCAATAATTCTTATTTCCAAGCTAAGCCTTCTGCATGGACAATTTAATTTTTCTGTTTGCTTGAGGTCAAAATCATTACTCATTATGACAAAATTCCTTTATCTATACACTAATAAAATGTATGTTTTTTGAGTCAATAGCTTTTGGTGGCTCATACCTTGCAAGCATGGGCTGCATTCATGTTATGTTTTCTGTCACAATACTTTATATTAATTGTCCCTCACTAAATAAAGATACTGGAGTAGTTACTCAAATTGAATGATGATTTGTTAATATTTCAATTAAGTCCATTATAAAGACTTCCCATGGATCTTCTGGCTTCATTTTCGCCATTATTGATTCAGCAAAAGTGGGTATTGCCATAATCTAGCATCCATAACAAAAATGGATTTTCTTTTTTTTTTACTTGCTTCATTCCAATCCACAAAATTTCTGTAGTTAACCTTGCTTTCATTTCCACAATGCTTGTATGAGATTAGATTCATGAGGCCTAGGTAGAAAAAAAAATGTGCTAAGTGATTTCAGAATTACTACAATTTTTCTCACAAAAATTAGATTTTCTATTTCATTAAACGTTCTTTTTAATCTGAATTATGTTTAGTAATTTTTTCATTTACAAGCCTTCGATCTTTATTTTATTTCTTGCAGCTTCCAGAGTATATTGTGTGTTAAAAGTAGTCACATAGCCCTCTGTGTTAAGATAAAATTTCTCATTTGCTTGAGGCACTTGCTAAAGAAGATTCGCAAGACTATCTTGGTTTGTACCTGACTTTAGTAAAACATTTTTACAATGGTCCAAATATTACCTAAAATTACTACCCAAAAGATATACAGTAAGATTGACTGTCAATTTAAAGTCTTTGCAACTTTACCATTTGTAAAGTTTCTGCAGTTTGTCAAACTTTAGGTTAAATTTTACAATGAGAAACAGTTATGTGTTCGAAGTTAGCACAATATTTGGTTACACAGCTTTTTGTGTTTTGTTTACTTATAATAATTTGTGTATTTATAGTACTATTATTATGAAATAAACCCTTCAACATCCATAGAGTTGTTCTGAAAAAAAAAATCATTTAATACATCTTAGTTTCTCATGAAGCATAACCATTTTAGGTTATGTGATATTTGTTTGTAATTCATTTCAATTTGGCACTTAAAATGTTTCTTAAAATTAAAAAGAATTAACAGAGCATTTAATATTCTATCATCTAATTCTAAATCAATCCTGAACTTTTTAGACTGAAGGGGCCCTTACACCACATAAAACACATTGGAGCCCCAATCATTTTATTCCTACACCATTATTATGAACATACAATAACAAGTCTCTTAGAACTTAATACTTGAATAAATATTCAATGAAAGAATGCATTTCACATCTAATTACTTGTGAAAAAAGTTTCATTTGCAAAGTGCAAAATTTAAACTGGTATACAGTAAAATTTCCCTTAGCGATTTCTGAACAGCGAATTCTTCTTTATAATGGACTTTCTCAATAAGGGGCACTGACACTGCTAGAAACGCATATCTGTTCATAAAAATCTCTAAACAAGGAACTAAAATTGAACACACCAGTCAGTATAGTTTACTGTAGATATATCAGGAAGGCATTGTCTCATATTAAGTGTGGGTGGCCCCATCTTCCCCCTATGATGAAAGTTTCTAAAATAGCCTACATAGTGATGAGTATAGTACATCAAGCTCGAAAATCCCACCCTTTTTGCGCAACCAGCAGGTGCTTTTTACACATACAGTACAAAAGGTCTACTGTTTACATTTAATTTTGTTTTTGTATTATATCTACATACATTATTTTTTTCTTTATCCATAATAATCCTCCATATAATTCTACACTGTACATTAGTTAGAGTGCTGTAATTAAATCCACAGTATATAGGTTCATATGGATTAAACTGTGTTCAAGCTGTATGATTTTTTAAAATCTACCTCACTATATAAAAGATACCTCTTATCAACAATTTTTTTTATCTCTGTAGGTATCCACTATTAAGAGATGCCACTGTTTATTTATTTACTGTTCCTAGTAACTTAACACGATCTTGCTACATGGCAAAACCGCATGCCGCGTGGTGTTGCTGTATTTATTAGCAAGTGATATTTTATTTATCCAGATTTGAAAAAAAAAAATGTAAATCCTAATTACCATTATTATTTTATGGGAAGCCTGAGACGGATCCCAAGGGTTCCGCTGAGCACAATTTGAAAAATGCTTATCTAAAGAATATCTAAAATGTTATTTGTTGCTTGAAAATTTTTTTCAAATTTTTCCACAGTACAAAATCCCAAGAAGTTTTTTCATTCAAGTATCAGCATTTTTGTTGTTGATGTAGTTTTATAGAAAATTAGATTCAAATTTAATAGGGCCAAGCCGTTATGACTCAACCCCATCTTAAGCCATTACAAATTCAATAGTGAAACATTGTAAAACGAGGGTTAAATATCTGACAGGCCCACATTAAAACAAATCTTCCATACACTATATTTCAAATATTGTTGTTTAATTGTTGTTTTAATGATTTTATCAAGGAAATAAATTAATCTGTTTCTTTCATTACTTATTTTTACAAGAACTGCATTAAGTGCATATAAGCTAGTATTTTTAAATTACTTGAGTTTGGTCATCTGGATGTACAAGTGTTTCTGTAACCATACTTATTCTCTGTTCTTGCAAAAATTAAAAAATATTTAATACACCAAAGCAAACATCCACCTCTAGTTTTATTGTCTGTGTATGGAAACTAAAAGGTTAGGATCATACATTACTAAGAACTTGGCTAGCTGTTTAATTAAAGTAGTTCACAATAGGCTATTAACAAACTTAGTACTGGAGTTAATTCACACTATGAGTGGATAAACTGGAATGCTTGAAAAGTTAATAGGGTTCAGGTAACGGCTACAATAACTATACTTTTCTGTGTTTTTATATATTCATAATTATATATTAATTAGCTTTGTTCAGGTAAACTTAGTTTGGAAAAGTTTTAACAGATTTAACATTGTAGTGATATGTTAATAATATCAAGAAAAATAGTTTGCTAGTTGGTTCTTATAAAAAAATCTATTTGAAAGTTCATATTGTTGATTTCGCTTAGAATATAAATACAATTTTTCTTGGTTCTACCTGAAATCATAAAAGTTAGTCGTCCCTCCCAACCTGTATTCATTAACTTTGTTTCAAAATAATTAATCTGTTAAAAATAATACCATAAATGTGAAGTGAACATGAAATCTTTTATTTAGAGCAGCATTGCTCATATCAATTAACATCTCAGTTCTCCATATTTTCGGTATATTTAAAAAAAAGTTTTAAGTTATAAGTCGACGGATTTCTCTCGCTTGAGTATGTCATTGATCTAGTATCAAATGCTCTTTAATAAACCTTAATTGTAATAATTTAAAAACTTATTGTGAATTTTCTTTTTAGTAAAATATGTAAATATATTATTTTAAATAATACATTTAATATCAGTCAACTCAAGATTATAAAGGGTGGAAACAAGTTTCTTAAAAAAAAGTAATATATTTAAGTGTTTTATTTGCTAACACTTTTATAGTAATGTATATTTTAAGTGCCAAACCCAAAATGTTAAAAAACAATATTGTTATGTATAGCTTTTATTGTTCAGTATCTTTAAGCATTAATTAAAAGAAATATTTAATAATATGCAATGACCACTTGACAAACTTAAATGATGTGCATGTACATAATTGTTTGATATTCAGAACGTGTAATTTTACATCCCTTAAATACTGTATTTACATAAAGTTGGCTCAATGGTCTAAATGATGAATAAGAAATGGTAATATATTTTAGAAGATATTAAATGTCCAAAACCTATACAACTTTATGATCTGATGATTTTGTTGAATACTATTATTTTTAATGATAATTTATATAAGCTCTTGGATTTGTATTTATTAATATTCAATTATTATGTTCATAAAAAATAAGTAAAAATGTTCTGTGTTGTTTTATATTTAAAATATTTATATAAAAATAAAATATTTCTTGATGGTTATTTGAGTATTTATTTGTCATAGGTACATAAATCATTGGCACAGCCAAGGGGGTTGGGGTTGAAACCCCCCATAACCCGGGTCTCGCTACCCGCCTGTCTTTATCGTCCCTAAAGTTGTTGAGATCATACATGAGGAAATATACAAATGAAGACGGACCTAATGGGCTTCATGTACATACATCCAGAGCTGTCAGTTACAAACCCATGTGGAAAAATGCCAGATTTGCCCCAGATCTGGGCATATCTGGCCTGATATGATTTTTCCACTCGGGGAGGATGAAGTTCTCAATGAACTTTCTATGTAGCCAAGGAAAATTAACATAAGACTGAAGTGAATCAGTTCAAAAGTGATTTTGTGAGTTAAGAGCTAGTGTAAGATTATTTGAATTTTCAGATTTTAGCTCATAAAATAATTTCATAAATCAAATTTCCAAAATACGATTTATTGAAACTTTCATATTTGTAATATTCTAGCAGTATGCATGAATACATATTTGTTCATAATAACTTAATAGTCATAATAATTACAGAATTATGACAATTTTTTATAAATTTTAAATTATTTAACTAACACCCCCCCCACCCCCTTCTCCCCCAAACAAATCCTGGCTGGGCCACTGATATAAATTATACCAAAGTTTTAATTTTATGTCATAAAATAAAGAGCATGTTTGAAAGTTATAAGCTTTTATACTTTTTGTAACAAAATGTTGAAATACATTGAGGCAAGTCCTTAAGAATGTTTAAATTTTTTAAAACTGTTGAATATAAAAAAAAAATTGCAGATTTATATATAACCAAGTGTGAACACTTATTGAAATCCCATTGTTTTATGTTATAAGTAGAATTAAAAGAAATAAAAACTTATAAAACTCATATTTTCTCTGTTCTTAAGTCTGCGAGATAGATTATCTACCTTACATTGGTATACTGATCTTCTGGTCAACCAGACACACTCATGACTGACAGTAATGTCTAGTGACTGGATTTTGCGTTTTCATATCCTTGATTGTAAAACAGTTGAGATATATATGCATTGATTCATGTTATTTCGAGTGCGATACATTATATTTGGAAGAAGGTACAGGAAAGGTGGATAGAAACTTATAAAAGGGATGAACACGATATGGCTTTTACAATAAAAAGAACACAGTTCACACTTTAGATTGCTGTCATTGGACAAAGAGAGAATGGTTGCCTTTTGAAGAAAATCGATCATCACTGCTCAATCCCTTGACCTATGTTTCATTCTATCGAAACTCATCAGAGAGGATTGTGAAACGCGCAACACAAAAGAGAGAAAATGTGAATTTGTAAAGAATGATAGGAACATGTAAAGGGAATTACATAAAGGACAAAGACAGGAAATGGACATTGGATGCATTTATATATAATACATCCTATAAGGAAAACTTCTTTTCACTTTCAGGTAAATTGTATTTTATTTGTAAGAAGGTACAGCAAAGGTGGATAGAAACACATAAAAGGGACGGCCACAATATATTTTATATGTTCCTATCCACACCTTTCCTGTACCTTCTTCCAAACATAACACAAATGCCTCATAATGAGAAAAGAGGTTTTCCTTATAGAGTATATTAATTTTATAATGCATATATTTGCCTATTCTGTTGGTTTTTACCCGTTTTATTGATAGCTTTAATGTGCCTATTTCAGCTTTGTTATATCTTTTTTTACCCTACGGTATGGATTTTGCGCTAAGAGCAAAGTCGTTTCTTAGAAAAAGTCAAATTCAGCATACGTGTTTTGAGTAGGTTTGAAAATCGTCCCTTGTTAAATAGTTTCCAATAAAAGTAAATCCCCCTAGAAATATACCAAGCTTCTTAGGACATTGGATGGCACAGTCCTTTTCTTTGGAATTCTCATATTTTACCTTTGTGTTTATGTGTTCATATGTGGTTGTATCTCTTAGGGTGAACTTGTTTCTTAGCAGTTCCTCTTGCTGAAAATGTTGTAATACTTTATGTGTTAACTGTGGTGAAAACGCCCAAGGAAATACCAAGCAAAATCACTTTATTTAATCATCGTAGAGAGGTTGATCTAAATTTCTCGATAGATGGAAGAATCATCTTCTGCCAAGTAAGCGCCAAAAAGATAAGTTTAAAACAATTATTCCATCTCTTAGTAATATTATGAACCTGATACCTTAGCTCAGTCGGTAGCGTGTCTGTCTACTGAGCTAAGGGTCCTGGGTTTGAGACCTGGCATGGCCGAAAAATTTATTGTTTGTGAATTGTGGGTTCACCCTTTCACAGTAATGAATTAACAGCTGGTGACTGGATATTGTGCCTGTCCTTGTCTTTTTAGAATTTAAGGCATATGAAGCTATGACAGGCTGAAAACGCTTATAGTGGAAAATATATTACTTGAATAAATTACCGACCCGGGCCTCAGGCTGGAAATGGTAAAGTAATTATATGACCTGTTTTAGTGGCCACATGGTCTTGTGCTAGACTACACTGCCTATGACAAAGATCTGGGTTAAAATCTCGGTGTACTGAGGGTTTTTCAGAATTGTTTTCCACTCTTCCTCCACACAAATGTGGGTACACTTTCCTTAAATTAAAAAAAATAATATGCTCTATATAATAAATGGCATTAAAGACATTGCAAATTGGAAATTTGTGTGTGTGTTTGTTTTAATAACTATCCACAACTTTTTAATACTTTCCACTATCTTTTTAGCATATGTAGTCTACTAATATTTATTTGTACTATGTTGTGGTTTGAAACATTCATTTTTAGGGCCTGGATTCTGATTACCTAAAAATGATCAAAATATGAACAAAAACTTGAAATAAATGAGTATGACTAAATCAAAACCACACTTTACAAATATAATACCAGCTACCCCCTTCTAATGCAACCCTCTCCAACTTAGTTATAATCTCACCAGGAATGTGTATTTTACAACCAGACAAGCAAAGAGGATACAAAGTTCATGACCTACATTTTCTCATTCAGAAAAATATGGGTTGAAACAATTATTTATGTTCGAGTATTTATGCATTTACAAAATATTGATAGTATTAAAAAAATATATTTATTCAACATGAATACCTCAAAACGACTCAACAATGCATGAAAATGCCGCAAACAAAAAAAATATGACCTTAAATTCAAAAATGAGGAAGAAAAAGGACCTATAAACTATGTTTTTCTAAAACAAGGGAATCATTAGCAGATTTCATATACTTATGAGCGTTGTGGTCCGAAGCAGAATAAAGATGACATTTCATTAAAATTTGGGCCCTGCTCATATTAATTTGTTCTTGTCGTGCTCATACCAAATGACAGTACAAGTTTAATGTAATTAGTATTAAACCCAATATCACTGCTGAGCGAACTGCAGGTACTATGGTTCTCACCCTGTTAACTGTTGCTAGATATCCTAGCTCTCATTCATGTCAGAAAGAGCTACTGGCAACCTCGACAAACCAACATTGCAAAATTGATCTTATATTTAAGGGTAAGATTGATTGCACAAAAACAAGAGAATTATAACTCTTGCTTACTAATAGAGGCCGTGCAGTTCCCTCACATATTAAATTTCGTTTTTTTAGCACCCTGTGTTACTAGCCGCTCGGGTTATACGCTTAATTTACTAATTACCCCAATGGTTTTAATGAGGAAAGTTACAAGATTACCCGCATTTGCGTGGTAAACCATTTTGGAAAAACACGTGACAGATTATTACCTCAATCTACCCCCCATCAACAGTCTAGTCTATACTGAGAGTAGTGACGTAGATCATGCAGCCACCAAAGTGGGTCACTCATTTATTATGTTTATATTTATAATGTTAATGAAATTGTAATGCTTAGAGAACTATTCTTATTGTGGGGTTCTATTCTATACATTTTTTTTCTTTTTTAAGTCAATTCTGACCAAATTCAATATGAACAAGTTTCTATGTTTCGTGAAGGATATCCTGGTTCTGTTAACAAAGTATAATTAAATTAACACAATAAAACAATATATATGAATTAAAGTGAAATTGCTTTTATTTAGTTTTCACCACACGAGTACAACATTATTTTAAATTATTATTTATAATGTCAATTAAAACATAACATATATTTATAGTAAATTTATCAACATGTTAATAACTAACAAAACATTTAATTTAATTAGAAGAATAAAGATGTATCATGGGTGGGTATTTAATAATAGTAAACCTAAAAAAATTAGTAAAACCTCAAGCATTCTTTGGTTTGATCATGAAAGAAAGAAATCAGGCGAGATAAGTAAAATATTTTAAATATAAAATTCCTTTATTAATTTTACCAATCTTTATTAATTAATAAAACCAATGTACAATTTCAATGTAAATTCAGTGATATGATTATAGTATATAGATTTTTTTTTTAAATTTGGTACTCTTGTTAAAATCACTAATCAAATGCCTCTAGGTTGTTATCCTAAAGATAACACACTTAATATAGGGAATGAAATATAGAAACATGCATGATACAAATATAAATGTATTGTTATAAAGTTGAAAGATTACAATTTTGCTTTCACCTACCAAAATTATTTTATTTTAGTACCATACTTAATAAAAGTGCTAAATGATTTTTTTTTGTTTTAGCAAATATGAATGCCAAACTTTGGCACAAAAAGTTTAGTATTATTAAATATTTCACTACACAAAAGGCTAGAATCAATAAGATAAAATTGATTCATATAAGCTCGAAATTCTGAATATAGCTTTTATATGCTTTCTGCAAATGTATGCTTTACCATTCTGTTTTAATATATCCTTGCAAGATTTTCTCTCTCCAAACATTGTTTTTTTGTCCAAATATTTAATTGCTCTTTCATAGTAGCCAACATATGAATAGTATAATTATTATGGCTTATATTAAAATGTTTAAAACTGAGGTGGTCCAATGGCTGAGTAATTTTACAATAATGGAAATTGATAAAAATAATGAAAAAGGAAAAATAAACTAATAAGAGAAAATTTAATGAAGAAATTTCACCTTGGGAAAGAGGAAAAATGTGGGAAGAATCCAATGCACAAAGGTGACATCATCTTACTTTCTTCTATCTTCTATAGTAAAAGTAGTCACACACACACATGTAAACACAAAGAGAGAAGAGGGAGTACACTTCACACAAACACTGTACTACTCCATTTTGAAATAAGATGTCACCTTTGTGCATTGGATTCTTCCCACACTTTTCCTCTTTCCCTAGGTTTAAATTAAATGGTATAGTCGGCATACGTAAATTATGAAGGATTAGAAATCGAACATTAATACACACAAAAATACATTCTAAAAATTGGCTTTCATGACCACAATCAGTTTCTTCAGGTTGAGAATGTAAACTATTGTTTTTTGTTGAGCAGTCTCCTAATTTAAACCATTATTTAATCTTATGCCTTTTCTTAACAGTTTAATCCCCCCC
>CABFVX010003274.1:52033-63317 GCA_902151425.1 Timema shepardi
AAAAAAAAAATTAGTTAAACATTTTACATTTAATATTAGCTGGTGTAATATGAATAAATTAAAATACCTTTCAATAACAAAGTACAACACCAAAGCAGAGGTTAATTATTTAAATTTAAAATATATTAAGGATGTTAATAATTAATAATAACCGATTCCATTTCTATTATCTCAAATATACTCTTTTACTTGTTTTAAGGTTTTAAACATTTTATGAAACACAAGATTATCATGATTATAAACTGATAAAACATAAAACTCTTATCCAAGTTAAATTAATCAAGTTTTATAAACAATAACTAGACGTAAATTAATTTCGTACAAGGCTCACCCAATAAGTCTACTATTTAAGTTAAAAAAAGATAAGAATGTTAATAATAAATGAATCAATTTCTATTATCTCAAATATACACTTTTACTTATGTAAATGTTTAAAACATTTTATGAAACACAAGATTATCATGATCATAACCTGATAAAAAATATAAAATTACTAACCAAGTTAATTTAATCCTGTTTCATAAACAATAATTAGGTGTTACTTAATTTCCTGCAAGGCTTTCCTGATTGCCTTAGTAGGTCTATTGTAGAATTATGTAAGTAAACTAAAATATAGCTTTTAGTTTAAATAATATAATATCAAATTATGAAAGTACAAATTTAGTGAGAAAAAATTACTTTTCCATAAACCAATACTAAAAAATAAATTTGTTGAATATAAGTGAGCGAACTTGTATGTATAAAACATTGAAACAAAATTTGTTTACTTCACGAAGTATAAATATATTATAACATTAAGAGATTAAAATCTTTACTAAGGCACAGAAATTAAAAATAGCTTGTATTATAAAATACTCTATATTGTTTCAATTACAAACACCACATTCAAACATTCAGAAGGAAATAATATACAATTATTTAGTGTTGTCAGAATTTGAGTAATAAGCTGTGACTGGGAGAAGTTTTAGATTCATATTTATCTTCAAAGACTATTAAAATGATTGTATTGGGCCTGTAAATAAAACATGAACTATGCATGCTCACAATAGGAACAAAACTTTAGTATAACCATATTTAATATTGTAATCATGAAAACACCAATAACAAGTTGAAATTATGCTATTTTACAAGAGATGTAAACTTAACATTTTAAATACAAATTCTGCCATTCAGATGACATTTAATCTTAACCTGATAAATTTTATAGTAAAAAATAATCATAAGCATTATCCTCCAGGAGGGTTGCTAGCTATTCAGTTGACATTTAATCTCTGTAAATCTCATCAAAAATTAAGTGATGAAATTATATACATAGTAATCAAGGAGGACTGATAATACTATGATGTAGGGATTATTATTTGTGTTACTTTGATTTTTTCCTACATCGCTTGGGTTGACAGACTACCTTGTGCTGGTGAGAAGAAGATTGCTCAGGGTGTTTGAAATATATTTTGTAAAGATCACAGAAATGTTATTAGCACCACTGCATTTGCTTTCAAAACACAATGGTGATGAATCAAGAACTAGTTTCCCAAAGTTTAACTTTTCACAATCATGCAATGCTTCTTTGTAAGAAAAACTGCCATTTTTTATTTTTCAGTAGAACTCATTTTCAGCAAGCACTCCTTCTGTTGGGAATGATGGAAGTTTGTTTAGTCATCTGATAAAAGCTGATTTGTAGCTCCTGGAGGTTGTTCTAGAACTGCAAACAAAATAAAATTACCAAGAAAATCACTAATTAATATATTGATCATACTTATAAAATTAGACATAATAGAATTTATGCATAGTGCTTGTCTAATGACAATGTAATAGGAAGGTTGAAAGTAAATAAAAACTAAATGTATTGTTGAATTGGAAAATCAAAAAATAGTATACACATATAGACATGGTAAAATGTAATAGCTTGCATATTTTTGGTCATTAAGTTCTATGAGTGCAATAGGTTAATTTAAAAGATTTTAAATAGTGTATAACATCAAATGATATATACCAAAATGAAAGTCGCTTCTGAAGTATAATAAAGTTTACATTATAATATGCTGAAAGATCCCATTCAGGATTTGAATCAAAATAAGATTAACAAAGAGATGTTTAAAATTTAAGTTTGTTTGTAATTTTTGTACAATATTACTCATATTTTATTTTTTAGCACTGCAACGTAATATCCATCTGGGTTAAACACACATGGATTATTTACGCTTATGTCTCAGGGATGAGGAAGGTTGATTTTAGAGGAAGTGTAAACTGCATTTGTGTTGAGATTGGAAAACCATTTAGGAAAAAATACCCCGAGCCGAGCCCCCCCCCCCCCCCCCACCCACNNNCCCCCCCCACTATCGGCAGTCCAATCTGTTGTGAATGACGCCTTAGACCCACGGGATGGATCCGGTCTGCTGACTGATTTTATCTGGCCCACAAAAGATTAAGCAAACAGTAGATAGTATTCATAAAAATAGACTAGTAATTAGTTACTATATGAGAAATATAAAGTTGAAATATTCTGCTTGGTATTTTTTCAATATTGGCCAACCAAATTTTTCTTTTAGCTTTTACAAACCTCAGTAGCAAAAATATTTCCGACTACCGCCTTAGACCATGCGGCCACCGAAGCAGATGATTGGGAATTTAACTAGGTCAGTTGGTGGAGAGACGGGCTTGCAAAGTCTAACCAAGATATAGAGCTCAAATTTTGGTTCAGGTGTCATTGACTAAAAACAAATTGATAGGAAAAATATGATTTAATATATAGTTAAATACTAAAGATCATAATCCAAATTTACCCACTTTGTTGGCCGCTGGTCTAAGGCGTCAATTTCACAATATACCAAACTGTCACTGGGGAGATTGGGGTTCAGATCATGGTCGGGTGTACTGTAGATGGTTTTTCCTAAATGGGTTTCCAATCAGTATACATTAAAATGTGGGTACATTTCCTTTGGAATTTATTCTTCCTCTTCCTTAGCCCATTAATGTAATTAGTCAATATGCGTATAACCTTTAAAGGGGCTGAAAATTATTTTTTCAGATTTGTCAATCTTTTTTAGTAAACTTTGTACTGTATAAGGTATATTCAATAATAATGATATTTAAGATGTCAAGGATTCTTATCTTAAGATCTCTGCCAAAGACAGAATGGTTTTCAAAATATTATAATGAACTACGTTATGTATTTACTGATATAGTTGGTTATCCAACAAAATTATATTTATCATCTTTAAAACTTAACTCAATGCTCCCCTCCCACCCTTCCTCAACCATTAGAACCGGCATGTTTACATACTGTCCTTCACAAATAAACTTGCCTACTCCTGTCAATAATATTCACATTAGTTCACAGGAATGTACTAAAAGAATCTGCTGTAATCAACCAATCAGAATCCGAAATCAATATGCATTTTGTACACACAGTGACGTTTCCATGTTCATACCTCGGTCAACTCTCGCAGTTCTCATAATTTTAGTTTCACACTAATACCAAACCATGCAGAAAGAACAAGTCTCTCAAAAACATTAATTTGAAAGAAAACTAGAACAAATCCAATTATGAGAAACACAAAACAATGCTGTTGCAGTGACTACAGCCTAAAAGTTCACAGCTTGGCTTGCTACGACAACGCCTAGGTGCATAGTTAAGAAAATGTCACCCCAGCCACATGGATCAATGTGCCATGATATTCTGGGCTGATTTCCTCTGACTGGATGGACCAAAGGTCTGTGATATTCTCGTATTAAAAAACAACAGGCCCTGCTGACACCTTGCTTGCAAACCTAGTGGTATTGTTGCAAACCAAAACTAATCACATATTCTTATGAACACGCTTTTTAATATAATAACATTAAATTGTAAACACTGGTGAAGTGGGCACAATTTTAAAAAATAACACAATTCTTAATTTACTATTGCTTTAATTTCACTAGATTGTCCTTAAAAAATAAACAAATGATAATAAACATTTCTTTAGCGAAAGAAAAAGTTACCAATAAAAAAAATGGTAAATACACATGCATGAAAACCAACATGTGTGTGTTTGTGTGTGTGTGGGTGGGTGGTTAAGGTTGTCCCTTTATTTAAATACATTTTTATTTTATTCTGGGTTACAATGATCATTTCAATATTGTACTGACCAAGTGTATAGTTTTTGTTAATAATTAGTGCATACAAATACAAAACATGCATTTTAGGTAATTTTGACAATAACAGTTCTATACTAGAATCGCCTGAGTTGTAGAAATTGTATTTAATCTCGCCTGAAGCTGCACAGTACTAATTTGCTTTAAGTGAGTTTCAGCAATGAACTGCTCGGACTACAACATAGCTAAAGTGCACTTATCATCATTAGTGATAATTCAATATTTGATTATACTTAATTTTGTAAAACTTTGCACATATTTTGCGGTCAATTATAATCTTAAAATTTTATTTAGTGATGAATATATTCTTCAAGTTTTAATCCATGGTATGTTAGGTATGTTTATTATTTTGGAATAAAGTTGTTAAATGGGAAAATATTTGTAAAAATAAATGTTTGACACATTACTACTTATTAGTTGATGAAAATAGATATGCATGTGATTGAGAGGTATATTTCATCCCCAAACTTAAAAAGCAACAGTTGTCTCCATGTTAAGAGAATTCAATTTGATAGTATTTCTATTTGCTACTTTAAATAAGCCATTATTGAGTTTTCATTATTCATGGCTTTGAATATTTCTAATTGTAGATACAGATCCTGCTGTTTTACTTATGATAAGCACTGGTGCTAATATGAGTTAGCCCATAAGCTGTTAAAGAGAGTTCAACTTGCAAGATACCTTTGTTGTCAAGCCATCCCATCTAATCTATCCGACTTTCCTCACCGATAAATTTTTTCATCAATTGACAAATGAAGATCAACATCTTCCAAATCTTTATCATTCGTAAGATAGGAAGACAAGATATGTTTGTCACAGTCTCAAATCAAACACAATTCCACAGACTAGACAAAACATGCCTTACTGGATTTTTCACTAATGCTGCCAAGACAGGTGCTTCACATGCTTCTTTTAGGCTCTTTAATGATAAGAATATAGCAGGAAAGCAGGTTCTACCAAATTCTATCATTTATTAAATTAAAAATTTACTGTGGGTGTGAAATTTGGGATGAAGTACTGTTTGACTTGCCTCCTAATGGGGCTTTCACTTTCACTTTCACTTTCGGTCCTACATTACTTCTTTGAGTTATTGGTGGCCGACGTCCCACATCACTTTCCAGGGCTGCAAGGGGTGGATTAAGATTATGACCACTCCGAAGAAAATCTTGAAGAGGTTGCCTAATACCTTGTGTATAAAATAAAAAGTATACTTTTTTTTTACTTTAATTTTAAGTACATGCCATCATTATGAGACAATATGCCATGGAGAACTAAATATTTTCATTGTGATATAATACACCTAGAAGGAATATCATATATAATTTCTTAATTCAACCATCCAAAGGTTGGTTTGGTATGATTTCTATCCATCTGGAGCTGGGCATGCTCTCAGCCCTTTGGCTGTTTAGTGCTGTCCATATCATCTGTTATATAAGTTAGAAAAGTGTAGTTGTTCCCCGTGGCGTTCCACACTTAATTTATATGAGTGAGCACAAAAGGTCCTACCAATTTTGCCGGAAAGGTATTTTTGCATAACTTCCAGATTTTTTTTACATGCCACAATCTACACGGGACCAACGGCTTTACGTCCCCTCTATAGGAAGTTGTGTTAAGGATTTTTATTGTTCAAGAAAAATAAGTCAACTGGCCTTGGCTTGGTATGAACCCATGAACATCGGGTCTTGAGGCGAGCACTTTACCACAAGATATTCAAGGCCAATCGTATTAAATCATGAGGTTATAATAATTCATAATGTGTTTTTAGCCAATTTTAAAGGATTTTATATACAAAATTATTTACAGGAGTTATTGTTATTTAGTATGGGTTACATTGAATGAAAGTAGAGGTAAATTAAGAGTGGGCACATAAAATCTTTGTTTGTGTGATCAAATTTTATCAATCGTTTGCCAGGGTTATTTTTTAGCACCCATTTTAGACTGAGCCAAATCACAGAAAAAAAGTGGTTGGATCTAGTCAAATGCAATTAGATATTATGATTAGGTAAAATTAAGTGAATCGAGACAAATTGAAAAGTTTATTTTTACCTGAGATTAAGCTCTTTCGTAAGGTATTATAAAAAAATATCTAGTGTATACACTTTGTGGGCTAAATAAAATTCATTACACATGCACATGCTTGCACTCACACACTTTCACTCGGACCTTATTTTCATATTTGTATACATATGTATAGTTACACTTCATTTACTTAGGTAAAACCCACCATTGCATCCCTAAATAATATAAAATTTGACAATGCTAAACAAATAGTAAATGTTTCATCACTGTGTGGTTATATCAATCTTATGTCTGGGACATAGTATGTTGGTGGTATTTCTACTGCAATTTTGAACCAAGAATTTAATAATTAAATTAAGAGTATAAAAAAGGTACGTAAGAATGGAAATGTTGAGAAAAAATTTACAAATTAAATAAAAAAAAGTTAGATGATGATGATATGCACAGGCAAACAAAAGCTCAACATGCATCAGAGCTCAATAAACTAAAATCATCCAAAAACGACAGCTAAACCAGGGTGCACAAATTATACTTCATTCACGGTAGGAATTACTCTCTGAAAGGTCTTTTTTCCTACCAATATCCTACTATATAATAGATTTCTGGTAGGAAAAAAGGCCTTTCAGAAAACAATTCCTACTGTAAACGGACTTTCTGTAGTCAATCTAATAAGAGGAAAAGGAGCTCTCCATAAAAGCAGCCAGAAAGAAAGGTGAGAGGAAATGAACTTACTGGCGAGTCATGTGATATCTTGAGCTACGATCAGCACTGCGCAGCGTCATGCCCATAGTAGAAGTGGAAGGAACAGGGATGGTCTTGGCTACAGACCAGGGAGTAGTACGAATAGGATGGGTCAGGTTAACCTTGCTGATACTTAGAGAGCGATTAGACCCAATAATCGTGTTTAGAAGCCATGTATTTCTAGGTGAACAAAGAGAAAGAACGCCAAAGATATAGTACACCACTCATTTATTGTATACATTGTATTTAGCAAAAAATGAATTTAAAAATTATTAATATGAAAAAAGGTATTTTATAAACTATGGCTGGTTTGATGAAATGTTGTATAAGGCATATTTTTCAGTTATTAAATATATAAACCCTGTTCTTTTTGGATTAAAGGCTTTTAAATTTAAAGTATATGCTATTCCTCAACTCTTGAAGAAAACAAAAACAAAAATTGAGGTTTTTCCCATGTGCAGCCTAACAATACTTTTAACACCAATGCTTTCAAACCTGGTAAGAAAATGTTCTAAAATGTTCAAATTTTAATGCTCTAATGATTATTTAAAATTTTAAATTAGCCTTTTCTGATTAAATACTTAATTAATGTCAGTCACACTGCTTTGTATTGTGATTTTAGACCAATGTTCAGTACTTAATGAAAAAAAGTAAATAACAATAATCTTGAGTAATTTTTTTTACTAATTATATCTTTTCAAAACTTTTTAGAAGCATACACTATATAAGTTATGTTACCATTTTAATAAAAACAGAGGCACTTAGTATTACAAAAAGCTTTTCTGACACTTATTTTTAAAATAGAAAAAAAAAAAATTAATCAGAAATAACTTTCTTATTAAAGTTAGATTATAAAATGCAAAAACAGCAAGATGTGTTTAATGTGACATTAATTAAACTTAATCACTATACAATATACTAAAAGAATATAGAAATGAACATTATTAGCAGTTTCCATAACTCCAAAATAGACCAGTGTCAAATTAAACTGATTGTCTTACTAAAATGTTTTGCATGTGACCATCTCACTACAGTAGCCCCATGGCTTCTTTGGTGCTGACTGACAGCTGACGGCTTTGAAAAGTTACCAGACCAAATAATGTATCCCTACGCCGAACAAAATGATCTGCAAAAACATGTGTTTAGCAGCTGTCACTTCTAACAGTCAAAATTTAGGTACATACCTAAATATTTACTGTCAGCTGTGAGCTGTCAGTCAGCACCAAAGAAGCCATGGGCTTACTGTAGTTATGAGGCAGAGACTTGTAAAATTTGACAAACTCTGGTTCCTTACTACTGGAGTATCACCTTCACACAATGACATCAAATTCTTAAATTTGTCAACTGATAATTTCGGTATGTATGGCAGTAAGGAAGAAAGTTCATTGTTGTTAAATTCTATATTCATTTAGTATTATATGATATTTAAGTAAGCTGATGCTCTGTTCAACACATCGTACTGCTTTTGCGTTATTTAAATGGGGTTTTCGATTTTCCTAAGTTATATATGAGTTGATCTGAAGAAAGTATATGATTGGGTTAGTAGGAGTATGTTATGGAATATTCTTAGAGAGTATGGTGTGGTTAGTAAATGCACTCATCACAATGTATGATGAAAGTAAGGCCATGTGTTAGGCGGGATGAAACTTTGAATAAATGGTTTGACATTAAACAGGGTAGGGTGTTAATAAGGTTTTGTAATGTTTCCATGGTTGTTTAATATATCCATGGATGAATGTATGAGGTATGCTAGTGTGAACATGGTTGGTATACAAATGGACAATGTGAATGTTAGAGTGCTGTTATATCCAGATGATCCCATATTATTGGCCAAGAATGAAAATGAATTACAGACTGTATTAAATCATTTGAATGTGGCTACAGGTAGAAAGGAACTTAATATAAATGTCTCCAAAACTAAGGTGAAAGTTTTTGATAAAGACATATCAGGAAATGATTGTCAGCTTAGTATAATTATTGGAAAATTGTTAGAACAAATTAATGACTTTGTGTATCTGGAAATAATGTTTTGTATAAATGGAAGTATGGCTGGTGAAATCGACTAGTAGGTGAATGCATCTTGAAGAGTGGTTAGATGTATGTGGATTATTGCAAAGAATAAAGTAATATCAAAAGAAGCAAAGATGGCAGTATATAAAAGTGTGCTAATGCCAACATTGTTTTATGGATGTGAAGCATGGGTTTGTCAGGACAAAAACAGGAGCAAGGTGAATGCAGTTGGAATGAGATATTTAAGAAATGTATTTGGAAAAACTCTTATTGACAGATTCAGTAATAAATGGGTGCTGAAGGAGTGTGGTTTGAAAGGGAATCCAATAGGTCATTGGGAAAGAAGTGTCTTAAGTTGGAAAATACTGTACATGGTAGATAAGTGTGAATCTGGTTTAACAAAGGAAGTGGTACTACCAGTTCTGTATATCATGATTATTAATTATGGACAGGGCCTGGATTTGATGACCTTAAAAGTGATCAAAAAATGACCTATAAAATGACCTAAACGTATGAACAAAACTCGTGATAAATGCATACAACTAAATCAAAAACGCACTTTACAAATGTAAAATACAAGGAAAAGCCTTTAACAACTAAACTTTTACATTCTGTTAAATATAATATTGATTTACAAATATCTGCTTTAAAAGTAATAGCTATACTCCCCAATGCAACCCTCTCCAGATTAGTTGCAGTGTCTTACCAGGAATGTGTATTTTACAACCATTGTCTACAAGCAAAAAGGATACAAAGTTAATTGCTTAGATTATTTTCTCATTCCGGCAATATGTTGAAAAAATTTATGTTTGGGCATTTATGCATTTATAAAATATTAATATTATTTAAAAATATACTTATTCAACATAAATTACTTAAAATGACTAAACTCCTTTAAAATGCTTAAAAATGATGCAAACCAAGAGCCTTTAATTCCAAAATGACAAAAAATGACCCCAAAAAATAGCTATAGAATATACATTTCTACAACAAGGGGATCATGAGCAGAGTTCATATTCATATGGGCAGTGTCTGTGATTAAAAAAAAACTGTCATCAAAATCAGGGCCCTGATAATGATGTTTCTCCATACGTTGAATTCATGGAAGTTGTTCCAAAATCAGATGTGTATCACAGAGTTCAGGGATCCAGGACAAATGATAAATCAAGATGGTAGAGGAGTGTAATTATTTTTTCTAGATCTGCATGTTGTGTCTAGCTTTGCCATGAATATAATGTCAGAAATTTTGACCAAGACCACAAAATAATTTTTAGTAATGGTAAACATTCCAAGCTACCCTCTTCAAAGATTTGTGACAGTCCAACAGCCACCTGGCTATTTTCCTGGGAATATGTGTGAAAGTAAAGCACAAAGAACTTAATTGCACTATTAACTTAAAAATCTGCTCTAATGTGTGGATGCTTAAAAAAACTGACAATTTCTCATAAGTTTGTGACTGACTTTTGGAATGTTCCGAATATAGGTGAAACTTACTTGTAGCAAATACCCCAAGACTTCAAACTCGATTTAATACGACCCCCTCCAACCAGTACTTATTTCCTTTAGGAAAACAACACAACCTAAATTAAGGCAAAAAACTGAACTACACATGCTTCAAATTCCTGTATCAACATAATTTATTTTCCAACGAAACAAGTAATACATCAACTATTCTGATGTCCATTCATTTATATAGTTCTTTAAACTTCAACACTCTTTCTAGAAAGTCAACAGCACCACTGGGATCAAACGTTAAACTTCACTTGTAAGCAACAATTAAAATAGCTACCTAAGTTACCTCAAGCAAGTTCACATATTTTCTCTTAGCCATATCAAACCTTTGGAGGACTTTTTTTTATCTAATGATTCTTATGTGCATTCATAACTACAGCCAAATCAATTTTTTTCCTTTTAAAATTTCACACACCTTGAACAATTCCTTCAACCCTAGCCTATAAGTAATACTTTTAACATGTCAGAGTAGCTTAACTGAAAAATGTGTCACTTTTTATACTAGGATAAATATTATTAATATATATCTCTTTTTAACTCTTATTTACCATCTTAAGATTAATGTAACTTTACAAATTGTAAGCTGTTAAGTAAACTTGTCTTTAGCTATCTGAATAGGGTCTAAACAATTTACTTCTAGTATAACAATCTGTACCTTTGCTCATACATGTTGTCTATTCAACTTGACCAACGAAATTCCTGACTTTTTCCCAGATTTTGCCTTGTCATTTCATAAAATTCCCGACTCAAAAGTATGTACCACCCTTACCTCCCTCTCTCCCCCTATTGGGAATGCTCTATTATTTTCCTAATATTCAATCATTTTATTTATTACAAGTTGTTTTTGCTCAATGCACTTTATTTTATA
>CABFVX010003274.1:63332-90059 GCA_902151425.1 Timema shepardi
TATATATATATATATATATATATATATATATATATATATATATATATATAATCTAATGATAGTAAGTACCATAAAATGTGCTACCTTTCACCTACAGGTAGAGCGAGATACAACTTTTGTATAAAAAACATAGACCATAGTGCACTCAGTAACGATTCTAGCTCAGTCCAAGCAAATTCTTGGCAATATAAAGTGTAAGTTTAAGAAATTCCACACTGAGAGTGTGTGTCAAAGTTCATCTGTTGAATACTAACCATATTTAGAATAATTTTTATAAAAGTTCCAAATTTATTAAAGCCATAAAATGATTATGATTTTGAAGTGTCACATGATAATATAAGAAAAGTACAGTAATGGGAATTAATAACAATAAAGAAAGAGAAAAAATAAACTAATAAGAGTAAATTTGATAAAGAAAGCCCACCTGGGAAAGAGGAAAAACACAAAGAAAGAAGAGGGAATACACTTCACACAAACAATGAATAATTACTCCATTTTGACATTTTGAATTAAAAAAAGAAAAAGTTTGAAAAACACAGTGTGTGACTACTTCTATAGAAGACAGACAAAAGGAAGAAGTTGTCACCTTTGTGCATTGGATTCTACCCACATTTTTCCTCTTTCCCTAAGTGGGATTTCTTCATCAATGTTTACTCTTATTTATTTTATTTTTCCAGGGGACCTGGTGGTATAGGGATAAGGTGTCAGACTTCCTTGTTAGGGGCTTGGGGTTTAAACCCCAGCTCTGGCACAGATTTGTCTGATTACCAAACCATTCCTTCACCTCTGGCAGAGTGTGCGCTTTCACGCTTTGTGAATGTGTGGAATTTAAGGCCCTCACCCTGGTTTGGAACCCACGTTAAACTGTAGATCCCCTCTGATTTCCACCATCATCATTCTCACGTATCATCCTACCATCTGGTCCCCCCACCCCCACCCCCCAAACATGCTTGTACATTTGTCCCGGCATCTTATTCTACTATAAATCTGGACCTTTTTGCTCTAGTCATTTTACAATAATTTTCATTTTATATATTTAACTTCAAAATTGTAACATATAAACTATTTGGAATTTAAACCTATAACTACTTCTAAACTACTTGTCCTATTATTGCCTAAACTATCAGTTTGCCTCAACCTGTGCCAGTTGGTCTGCCCTGAGTATTTTAATACCCTGGTACTCCTCTCCGCTTGATCTTCCAGTAGTTGCCGCCTGGGACCATATTTTAAGAGCCCCTAGGTCATCAAGCAAAGGCAAGCATCCCCCTATCCGCCGCCTGGAGAGGCGCCCTATCGGAGTTGGTAGCTACGTTTAATATGTAACATAACCACTAATTCTCTTTTATCTGCAACAGCAAAGACTGGTTTCACTCAAGTTCATCCTAAAGTGGGATGCTCAATATGGGCCATGCCCTGTGATATAGCGGACAAGTCCCTGGGAAGGTGGAAGATGCCTCATTCTCAGTCTTTCTTGTTCATTCGGAAATAACTGGAATGTCCTTCTACCTGTGGTAGTGGAGTGAGGATAGTGGAATTTGCCTTAATGAGGTCGCCACTTCAGAAATGCATTCCTCCATAAGCCAGGAGAGCAAAAGTAAGATAAGGTCACATGGCCAAGATCTAGAGCATTAACCTCACCCCAGTTAATTTTTCCTTTATTTTCATCAATTTTCATTATTATAAAATTATTTAATCATTGGGCCAACTCATTTTTAAACAATATAAAAAAAGTAAGTATACACAAGGTCTAAGTCCTTTATATCAGCTATTGATAGCAAAAATAATCTGTTTGATTTACACACTCGTTTAACACCTATAAAAAACTAAAATATTAGGGATATGTCAAAGCCTATGTTTCTTAAATCCGAATCTTAAAATTTCTTCCAAATCTCAAATCTAAATTAAACTCCTTGAAGCTTTAAAAATGTACAATTTAAGAAAAATTAAAATATTTAAGAGTGAATATTAAAACGTATCAATGACAAACAACATTATTTGTTATATTAGATGTTAGGTCATAAAAAACAAAATATTTGAGTAAATTATTTGTATCCATACAATTTTATAATTCTTTTGTTGTGATTTTGTCATTTTCCCAACTACACAAGTATATATAACTACTTTTATCAAATGCTTAAGATACTGATTTCAAGTCAATACCTTCATAATTGTATTTCTGATAACTTTATGAGATACTTATGGATCTCTCTTGAAAACTATAGAATTTGAGGAATCGAGGATTTGAGTATCCCATCTCTAAACAACCATCACCTAATTATCTAAAGTCCGTTCACCATAGGAATTGTTTTCTTAAAGGCCTTTTTCTCTACCAGAAGTCTATTATATAGTAGGATATTGGTAGGAAAAAAGACCTTTCAGAAAGTAATTCCTACCGTGAATGGAGTATACATGAACAAACCTCAGAAAAGGCATTTGGTTCAACTCTTATTATATTTCAATAATTTTTTTAAATTTCTTTTTAACAACTATAACATATGCATACATTTAATATACGTTGTATGTTAATATAACACACATAAGAAATATAATGTATGTTCATATAAACAACACACATGCACAAACTACACTTGAATTAAATCAAACAGAAAAATGTAACCAATGTATTTATTTACAAACAAATCAAGGATATGTTTTGTCACACTAACCTTCTTTGGACAAGGAATTGAAACTATTAGAAAAATTGTGAATATTATGATGCATGGTTCTGGCAAAAGTAAAGAAATCAAAGCTCCTATAAAATTAATTTTAATTGGGTCTCTTAAAAAACACCATGGGTTTAATAAGCAAGGTAAACAACTTTAAATTGATTCAATGTTTATGTAGAACACTCCCCAAAATAAATTTCTGACCAAGACACTGATAATAAAATGTTTAGGTTTCCTTTTTATGTAAATTAATTAAAATTTGATATATAGTATTTGCTATCAATTGTTGTAAGATTGGATAAAATATAATAATGGTTCTTTACGTAGGTTGTAAAATAAATCTTTGTAGAGTTTTGATTGAATACAAAAAGAAGGTTAAGCAAATATTTAAATAAATGTTACATAAACAAGTGCTGGACAGATAACATAAAAAGGAAATTTGTTTTCACCCAATACTTTACTTTTGCATTTAAATAGTTCGAAGTATAAATTTATGAGGAAACAACTTAGTTGATAAGATGATTAGAATTATTAGTTTATTTTTACTTTGAGGAGAAACACATGTTCTATGTTTTGAATTTCCTAAGATTTATGTTAATTTCTGAGATACATTTTTATACAACCAAACACTCCATCAAAACAAAGTCTTGTGGAGAAAGTGTTTCAGTGAATGCTGGAAGTCATAATTTATTATTATTATTTTATGTGTTGTCTCATGAAATGCCCATTCCTTTTGTCAATTAACTTAGACTGCCATTGCAACCAGCCTAAGCTCCTTTTCCTTTCAACCTTGCCTTCTATGATGTCCTGCAGAAGAAAGTTCATCCTAAGTATTTGTCTTATCCAGTTCTATTTGTACCGAAGAATCATATCCAAAATGGTTCTCTTCTCGCCCAATCTTCTTAGGACTTCTTCATTTGTCACCTTGTTTGTCCACCTGATCTTCTAAAGTAT
This sequence comes from Timema shepardi, assembly GCA_902151425.1. Classification (NCBI taxonomy): domain Eukaryota; kingdom Metazoa; phylum Arthropoda; class Insecta; order Phasmatodea; family Timematidae; genus Timema; species Timema shepardi. The sequence goes on from CABFVX010003274.1 coordinate 66,953, forward strand.
TTTCCAGCACCACATTTCAATATCCCCGACTTTTTCTTTTTTAAGAGTCTGATTTTCTGCTCCATACAGTGGAATGCTCCAAATGAAGCATTTCATCAGTTTTTTCCTTAGTTACAAACTCAACTTGCTGGTCAGCATTAACCGCTAACTGGTATCTAAACCAAAAGGTTAAATATACGAATGCAATAAAAACCTTATAGTTTTACTTGTTAGTAGTGCAATAGATGACCATAAAACCAAGATGACAGCGTTAAAATGGAAGGACCTTCTAGGGAAACAGATTCAGGCTGACTTAATGTGACCTGATAGATTTGTCAGAGAGGGACAACTGAATGTTAAGAAATAGCAAAATATGTAGGCTAGACATACATTAACCTCCCTCCTTCCTTTAGCACACTAATTTTAGCCTACCTCACATCCCTTATCCACAGCAACCAATCGAAAGATGGCCATAGCTCCTGACATATCACTTTATGGTCAAAATGTTGGACACGAACAGAATCCTACTCATCAATGTCTCATTCATCGGCAATATTACACTAGTAAAATGTTTATACACAATTGGGTTGAAGAGCCTTTATTAAAAACAGCCAACTGTATTTGATGCTCTGGGAATGTTAAAATGCAGGTCACCAGCAAATTAATGAATCATTACATTGTGGACACATAGAAGTATGCCCCCTCCACTTCCTTTCCCGCTAGAGCCCATACAAAAAAAAAAAAACTGCACCCCCATGGTTGACACCATTGCAATGGGAATTTACTAACTGGCCAGACTAGACTGGTGACTAGTGATAGAAGAAGGAACTCCTAAATTTGCTAATGTCTGTTTCTATATAAGAGAGAACTGCAGAGCTGTATGTATCCACAATATTCAAGATACCTTACAAACATAATCCATTTGGTTAAATGTATGAAGCTGCACGTGGCTAGTCCTCCTTAAGTTCTGCATTAAGTAACCTGGTGCAGTCAATTGTAGCTAAATCAGTGTTAAAGTTTTAAAAACCTTTGTTTACTTAATGGGAAATCAATATACACTCCTAGTTACCAAGCAGGACCAACAAAAATGCTCGCTGCCGGTAATAATCTGGTTCACAAAGAAGATTTATTTTTTATCGGTAGACTTAACATAGGAATTATTAATACCTAACTTAAACTAATTAGTAGGGATGAGGATGTGTATAGGTGAAAAAACATTAATATATTTTTTCAAATTCCATATTTTTTGAACTTACTAGTTATATATGTCACTAATACCCCCAATAGTGGTGATATAATGTAAATGGTGGTACCATTGCTAAAAAAAACTGAAAAAAATTAAATTAAATAAAGAAAAAGTAGAAGTATGGATGGGGAACGAAATAAGTGTAAAATGTTAATACTACAGTGGAAATATTAAAAAGTTCTAATCAAAGAGTAATCAATTTAAAAATGGATAACGCTCTTAACATGAGACTTGAATATCTGCACTGGAGAGAGCATTGATAATTATTTTTACAGCTTTATTTTCTCCTACAACTGTCACTGGTGAAGACTACAAAACAAAGGTTCTAAACTATTCCAAAATATTAGTAGTTCTAAGTAATTTTTAGTTTAAAAAATATTCTCATAATTGAGATATATTGTGTTGCTTGTCTATTTTTATGTGGAAGAAGAAGAAAGGCTCCATGTCAAGATATGTTTCACAAGCAGTAAGCAAGACATAGATTGTTGTTATTTTGTGGTGTTTATCTAGTAGAACAGTGGTTCCCAACCTTTTCCATCTGATTCTCCACTTGGTAAATAATCAAATAGCCCCCCCCATTTTTTGTTATATTTATAAAAAAAATTGTAAATATTTTATAGTCACTCTTTTATTTTGTAAAATAATCAAATAATTAATGTAACACTGGCAGGAAAAAAGGACTGGAGATTATTGTGATAGTTGGTTTTGCACTGTTTTGTTTTCATCAGTTCTTGAAAATTGGGTTTAATGTTTGAAAGCACACAGCAAATCACTTTACACTTCAAGTTTTGACAATGCTGTTTAGTTTTGATGAGAGTCAGAGTTGAAGAGTCGATAGTGTTGCACGTGGCTACAATATTAGTTTAGAGTTTTTCAAATTGTGCTCCGCGAAGCCCTTGGCTTCATCAGTTATCTCAGGCTCGGTGAGGCAATTTTATAATATTCTTTATTTGTTTTTCACATTGTAAATATCATTGCCAATTTTTTTAAATCTTAATAAAGGTTATTTGCCAATGGTACAGCCAGAGCATGTAAGCTTTTCTGTTTGTTGTATGCTTTTATACTTGAAAATTTTACTGTTATTATTATTTATATTATTAGCACCACGTCTTACTACCCGTTCGGGTTATACACACTTACGCTAATGTGTAATGGTAGGGTGATTGCGAGATGAACTAGAGGACCTAGAGTTTAACATGGAATCCGAACCACGGTGGAGCCGTGGCATTCCCCACATTCACAAGTTTTGTTTAATACACTTCTTGTCAGAGGTGAAGGAAGGGTTTGGTAAATCTGTTCCAGGACCGAGGATTGAACCCTGGACCCCCAACACAGAAGTTTAACACCTTACCCCTAGACCACCAGGTCACAAAACTGTTGTTATTGAATGGTCATAATATCAGTGTCAAAAATGCTATGAGAGCTGCAGCATGTAATTTTTATGGTGCAAGGGCTCCTTTGATCTAAAAATTTTTGAGAACCTCTGGCTTAAGAGTGTAGAGAGAATAATTTGGGGACAAATTTGATGCTTGTGAGCATGAGAATTAAAACGTGCAAGCATACTTTAGGCTGGTCATCAAATTTATACAAACGGTAGGCAGTGTTGCCAATACAGCAAGAAATAAATATCTTCAATTCGTATAAGATTTTTAACGTTATTTCTGAATTGTACCTGCCTCCCCTATGTTGGTAACCACTGTTAGAGAACATTGTGGACATCGTAAGGAATTTGCTTTACCATCTCCTGTCAAGTATAAAACTAAGGTATTGGTTGACACAATTAAATACATTATATTGTGTCTGAATTGTGTAATCTGGATTTTAACATATCTTAACTCACTCCCAAAATGTTGATCTAATATCTTAATAATGTCTTTAGTGTTTGTGTGAGGAATGTGTTAAGTTGCCAAACACATATATTATAATCTGGGATAGAGCTTTGAAAGTAATTGTGCTTGTAGGAATATATATAATTAAGTATTTACTCTTTAGTTCATCATTAATCAATATTGGAAAGTTTCAGGCATTTGATATTAAAAGTCTCATCAACCATCCTGATGTACAGTGGGATTCCGCTATACACAGCAGATATGTTCCCAAGAATCACAGTGGATATCGAATTTGTGTGAAACGAGATTTTTTTTAATATGTAAAAATAGGAGTTATGTTTCAGTTTATTTGCTAAGTTGCAACTAACTCTTAATGACTACAACACTGAGAAAAATTTTGCTTTGTTTATTAAGTGATAAAATAGAGCTCTTTAACAAAATCATAGCATTATACTGCATAAAAACATAGAAAAACCTCATGAAATTAAATAAAAATTATAATGGTTTTATTTATGATCATAACAAGCATATTGCTTATCAATTTTGTATAATTCCAGCGAAAGATTAGGGAGCTGTCTTCATCTTGAAGCGAAATCAACACATGCTTAACTTCGCGCTTCACTTTATAACTTCTCATTAAGTCAAGCGCTGTTTAAATAACAAATATTCATAGTTGATTCTATCATTTAAAAGGCCTGGGACATAACCTTTGCCGTGAATGTTTTAGGAGGATCTACTTTTTCCTGGGATCAAATCTGATTCCGCTGATATTTTCCATCATTGGGTGGCGATGATGTGCTTGAACAGGAGTGCAGAGCATTTTTAGAGACGATTTATGTTCACACGTGTTGTCATCCATCGATTGATCAGTAAACCACGCAATTACCTTCCGCCAATGTGCCATTTGTCTTTAAAAATAAAATGGAAGTATGTGAATACACATTTAATGAAAGTGTGTACATCGAGGTTTACCTGTGTACACAACAGGAATATATATAATTTGTGGGAATGAACAAAAGACATTCATAGCTTATTAAGTAAAGCATTTGGCAAAATCCGTTTATTATTAGTTAAACCAATTTCTATAGATAAGTGAATCGAATTAAGAAAATTGCTATTTTAATCATCATATAGTGAGGGTCTTACGATGAAGATACATTTTATTTCTTCTTTTTTATTTTTTTATTTTATAGCCCAATAATATCTTACCCATGGCAATATGCTAGGTGAGCCTATCCTGTCTTCATAGTTAAAACGCCACTCTTCTCACCTATATATAAATATACATTTAACAGAAAAGTGTTGTGCTGAAAATTTCTTACCTAATTAATTTATCAATACGTATTTTAAAATCACTATGTACTTACCTCCTGGCAACAGCTGTGGTGGTTCGTGCTGTTCGTTTGCTATTGCCAGACTCCCTGTCTTTGTTAGCTGCTGCTATTGTGGTGCTTAGTTTACTGGTCTTCAATGGAGACAGTATATGCTGAGTCACCTGAAGAGATGGCGATTTTCTTAATGGCTGTGACCTAGCCCTCATGTGTGGTTTACCATCATCCAAACTATTTAACATATTTTTCAAACAATGGGGTTCAGATAAGTTATTGTAAAAATATATTTATTTTTTGATTAGCATCATATCACTACCTGTTCAGGTTATAAGCTTGTGAATGGGCTAGGCTATTCTGGTAAGGATAAGGAAGATTTATTTTGAGGAAGTGTACCTGCATTTGTGTGGATGGAGTGGAAAACCATCCTCGGTACACTCGACCAGGATTAAAACTCAGATCTTCCTGTCATTTGCAATCCAGTCTATTGCGAGTATGTTGCCTTAAACCATTCAGCCACCAAAGCAGGTTGAAAGTCATAAATGTTTTAAATTGTTTTTAAACATTCTTAATAATAGGATAAAATAACAAAAATATAAAATAAATGTACATTTAAATAAACCATTTATAATAAAAACTGATAAACATTATAAAAAAAATTCTTAGTGTAATAAGCTGAGTAATATGTTACCCTGGCTATAGCTACCGACTGATTTCTTACAGCAAATGTTGTATTGTTAAAAGTAAACTTTAATAAAAACAAGTGTTTTTTAGGTAAATGAGAGAAATATCATTAAAATATCCTTTGACTAATGTTGGTGGTTGATTTCTTACAGTAGTAAAATATTTACTTTTAATTGAGCATTAATTTCACTGTGAGTTGATTTAAAAATATCATTTTTAGTAGATAATTAAATTACCTTATAATTTTGAAATGCCAATTTTGTATATATTCTAAATTGACTATAAAAATAATTAGTTCAACAAAAAATTACTAGTACATTCAAACTTGGCACAAATGACGTGCCTTCATATTAACCTTTAGAAAAAAATTGCTTAATGATATGACACATGGACAAAAGGTGTGACAAGCGGTAACCTGATGAGGATGAATTAAAGACATTTTTGATTTCCTACCAATTTTACATTTAAAATCAAAAGAACACATTCAAAGGTCATCAATTTTAAGTGAGTATTCTTCTTTAGGATTGTATTATTCTTTACATAAAACACGAGTGATAATTAATGGAAAAGAGAGATAGATGAAAAACCTAAAAATTAGGGTAACTGGAACCAGTGGGAACCATACCTGAAGTCAAAAAAGGTATTCTAATCAAGAAAGCTATCCACATCATAAATAGACATGTAGAAACCTAAGGAAATGTTTTTCATCCCAAAATTCTCATGCAGGCAAAATTAACCACACCAGTCAGTGAACAAGTGATCAAAATATTAAGATCGATTTTTGTACTTCACAAGAGGAAAAACTATGGGGCATCCATGTTTGAAAGGGTGGTATTTGATAGCAAGCAGAAGGTCTTTATTGCAAACATTAAATGAAAGTGATTAATGTCAACCTATTCGGGAATAATTATTATTTTCTTACTAATACTCTATTATTAATCAAAAGTGTCCCAACGAGTCTAATAATACTTCCCTAAGGATTACTATACAATTGGTGTTTTAGTAACTTTTTGAAAGAACAAAATATATTAATAAAACTTTTATGTTTTTTGTTTTGCGTTATCGCAACAAGAAACATTTAAAACTTGTATCTCGTTATAACTGGCCACAAAAATAAAAGTTTTTATAACTTAGAGAGAGACCGAGACAGACAGAGAGAAAGAGAGAGAGACCAAGACAGAGAGAGAGAGAGAGAGAGCTATAGACAATATTAGTTGCAAAATAAAATTATTTAATTTGTAACCAGTGTAATAATACAGCCGCCTTGAAAGTTTGTATGACATCATCAACTGGCCTTGTTTTGGCTAATTCGCAATCTTAATTTCAGGAGCATTCCACATTTTAGAAGCTTTCGTTTGAAAACCAAAAAGAAACATTCAAATGATTATTTTTATAAGTTTGTTTTTCATTAATGTAAAAATTGTTAATGATTTAAAACAATTATTTGTTTGTGTGAATGTTTTGAATGCCAGAGGTAACAACAAATCAACATATGGTCTGGCAGATAATATGATTTGACGAATGAATATATAGTAGCTTTTCCTATCTGTCAGATAACATCTGTCCTACTCCCAAGTTAGCTTAGGAACAACACCTTACCATTCAAAATAGTCAAGAAATAAAAATGGCTTAAGTTGAATTAAGTAGTAGATACTTCTTAACTTCTCACTCTTCAATTTTTATACATATTACCAAAAATTAAAAATCAAATGTATATTTTGATATATATGCATGAAGGAATTTGAATTGCAAGAGTTACTGAACTTCCCATTTAAAATATTTTGATCCTTTTTTTAGTTTTTATTTATACCTAAATTATTTGTAATACTTAAAATAACCATATATCTACCATTTACTGGTGTAGGTAGCATTAGAGTTAAGTAAATAAGGCTGTCCACTTGCAAGAAAGGTGGAGTGTAATGTATATGCAAAACATTTGCTAGTACAAGCACACAACTTACTGGATAGCTCCTGTCGTCATAGACCTTGGATACCTTCTTTGTGCTTTAATTTGATTCAGCTTGTCACCTTGCGTCATTGCTGACAAAGTTACTTGGGATTCTTCTGAGTCCTAACAACACATATAAGGCTTGTTAATATCTACTATGCATGGAAATGAAAAATGAGTTTATCAAAAGCAAAATTAGTAGCTTGTATCTTTAATGTATATATCATTTGTAGGTAAAGTAGAATCTTGTTATTTATAAACGAGTGATTTTTACAGAATTAAATTCACAATCCTAATGACAAAAATTATTCAAGACAAAGGAAAACAAAGCTGAACAAGAAATTAAAAATGTTGTGACAGTAGAAACAATATAATCAATTTTAAAGAGCTCATGTAGAAGTACACAGACTATAATAGTAACATGTTTTTGTGAGTAACTAATCCACATAGGAATTATATGATTGTTTTTGTGCTATTGTAGTTGTAGAAAAATTGGATTTTTTTTTACAGTTGTTTTGTGTTTGATTGAAAATCATGCTCATCATTATTCTTGGCTAATGTTCCATACCAGTATTTAGGTTTTGTTTGTTGGCACACACATTTGAGGACTTCGCAAAAAGTATTTAAATTAGATGTGTACATAGCGGACAAAAGAAACCCAGTGGTTTTATCTATGGGCTGTATGTTTTTATGTGTATCAACAAGCTTTGGCATTGGTTGCTGGTTCTGCGGTGTGCCAATTCATTGTGAGAAACCTTAAAGTAGAAATATGTTGGTGTCTCACAGCTTTTTTAGATGTCAGAGATCACAAAGAACAGTGTTTTTACCAAGTTTTCTTAGCACCACATATTACTACTACCTGTTTGGGTTATACACCTATGTACTGATTTCACTAATGTGTTAGGGATTAGGAAAGTTTTTAATTTAGAAAATGTACACTCACATTTGTGGGGAGGAAGATTGGAAAGTCATTTAGGAAAATTATTTAGAAAAACCACCCTCAGTGCACTCGACCAGGCTGGAACCCCTATCTCCCCGTCTTCGGTAGTCTAGTCCAACACGAGAGTAGTGTGTATCAAGTTTTATTATAAAGTCAGTAAAACTGCTGCTATAACATTAAATTTATTGAAAATAGCATATGGAAATGCTACAATGAGCAGCTCATAGATGTTTTAATTGTTTCATCAGTTGATGGAGGGAAAGTGGTTTATGCTTTTGACAATCATCCACATCAATCAACAGTGAAATTATTGGGAAAGTTAAAAAGTAGAAAGTGTAATTTCTTCAAAATCATGTAAAGAATTTTCTCAAGAAGTGGGTGACACAGGTATCACCCTAATTTCTTTGAGTGTTCATGTGATCACAAATAAGATTTAAAAACAATGTCACTTGTGATGATATATGGGTTTACCGGTACAGTCAGGAAACCAAATGGCAAACAACATATTGGATGACCACAAGGTTTCCAAGGCAAAATCAAGTGGCAGGTTAGACAATTGTGTAGCTAAGCAAAGTGAGGAAGACTTTCTTCAATTGAGACGGTGTGGTTAAAGGAGTTCATCCTCAAGCAATGGGCTATTGGGTGTAACCAACATAAGATTTCAGTTAGCTCTTATTGAAAGTTCACCTTTTACACCATTAAAGTTTAAAATTGTTGTGAGATAAATTCTTTTTTAGTTTCTTCTTCTTATAATATAATCAAATTCTCATGCAAGTGCATAACCATCACTCAACTTCGACTAAAGATATGAGGTAGAGGTAAAGGGGTAGAAAGGATGCACCATAAAAACATGTTGACTTTGAGAATTTAGATTAGTATGCTAAATAGGCAAAGCTGTGTTAAACGAAATTAGTGGTGAGTATTAACTGTAAGAAAACTGTTATTTTGACTATTGTAAATGAAAGTTGTGTATTAATTTAGTGAATATGTGAAAATTCCAGAAATTTGATCAAATTCCCTGAATTTTCCCTGCTTTCCAGGTTGCTGGACACCCTGTTACTGTAGGACATTTCGAAATAAGAAGTTACAAAATGTTTCCGACAGTGGGAGAAACAATAGGAAATGTGTATAGCTTTGATAGGAGCTTACTTTGAAAGTAACCAGATTTTCCCCCACCCGCTTAACAGAGGATAGCTATAGTACTAACCATTCTATAATAAGTAGGTTCTACCATTAAATATTGACTTTATGAGAAAAGTTAACTAAACCCTATGGGGTTATCAATTAAAACAACATTTAGGCAGATCTGTGTGGCACAATAAATAGCAAAAATAATGTTTTTAGTCATGTAACTAGGGGCTTGGTTTTGAAGTAACTAATAACACTTCCATCTACTTCCACACCTTAGCTCAGTCGGTAGCATGTTTGCATACCGAGCTAAGGGTCCTGGATTTGATTCCTAACATGGCCGAAAATTTATAATTGATTAAAATGTGGGTTTACCCTTTCACAATGATAAATTTACGGCCGGGGACTGGATGTCGTACCTGCCCTAGTCTTAAGATAGATTGTAAAGCATATGAAGCTACATCAGGCCTAGCAAGCTGGTAGTGGAAAAATATATGCAGTGAAGTCAAAGTTAAAAATCATTAAGCTCCAGGTACAGATACAACTCCAGCATAGTTAATAAAGGGAGGTGGTGAAATGTAAATAATAATTCATAAACTGCTATATTCCATATGGAACCATGATGTAATACCACAAGAATGGAAGGAAAGTAGAGTAATTCCCATTTTCAAATTGGGAAATAAAATAGGGTAATAACTACTATGATATCTCACTAATACCAGTATACTACAAAATTTTATCGAATATAGTTCTAATGAGATTGATAGCATGTGCAGATTAAATAAAGGGGGAGGGGGTATTTTGACAAAAGAGATCAACAAATCATATTTTTATTACTCAGCAAATATTAGAAAAAAAAGTGGGAATACAACATGATGATACAAAGTATGTAATAGTTTTTTTAAATATAAGGTTTCCTTAAAAATACATTACCATTGTTAACTATTTGAATAGGTGTAAACTAAACTGATTTTACCTTTCTGATATCCAACTGTTTGTAGAGACAATCCCTCTCATTTTTATTTTCATCTTCACAGTCATCTAGCTTCATAGTGTCTACTTGTTGAAGGATATTTGTCACATCTTCTGATTTACTATTTGAAACCTTTTTATTAGGCCTATACTTGACAGTGATGATTTTCAAGCTGTATATACCAAATGCATGCTTGGGCAAAACTTTGTTGTGTTCTTTGGATTGTGAAAATTGAATCTCTCCTTGGAGCCACATATGAGTTTGTTTCCTAAACATAATGTATATTTATCAAGGGTAGAGAATAACATTTAGGCAGAAAGATAAATAGTGTATACATTTAAAAATTGAAATAATTTAAAAAATATAACTCAATAATACAGTAAAGTGTTGATTTGTCAGAAAATTAATTGTACAAACTGTGATTTATTATTAAGTAGAGTAGGTAATTGTTTAGCTCAGTCAGTAGTGTGTCTATCTACTGAGCTAAGGGTCTTGGGTTCAATTCCCAGCATGGCCGAAAAGTTTATCTTTGATGGAATGTGGGTTTAGCCTTTAACAGTGATGAATTAACGGCCGAGGACGGAATGTTATGCCTGTCCTTGTCTTAAGTTGGAATATAAGGCATATGGAACTACAAGAGCCCTATCAAGCCGATATTGAAACATATATATGGCTAGAATAAAAATCTGACCCAGGACACAAGCTGGAAACAATCATGGATGTAAAAACAAATAGGTAATAATATAGGTCCACTACTTTACATATTTTTCCCATCCACTTTTGAGAGACATTGATTTTTAGTCTTGATAACATGCAAGATGTCATTACTATAAAGCACACAAGCAAGAATAATATAAATATTTTTTTTATACATATTGTTTGGTAATTAGAACAGATAGAAAATTCACACCGTTTTACTGTACTTTGTTTTTTGTGGTTAAATAAATATAAGGCTCTCAAAGCTCAATTTGAACAGAGAGAAGAATAAGAACTTTACTATAAGTAGAGAAAAAAAAAGTGTTAATGATGTGGAGGCCTAATATTTATATGATTAAGCACACTCACTTTTTATCAAATGGAGGTTTGGTAATAAAGATACAAGTATATGGATTTGTTCTATTAACTTTTATGATTTGATGTATTAGTTCTTGTGCATTTTATTTTAAGTTTTAGGGAATTTAGTTATTTTATTTATAAGAAGATTTAAAATAAAGAGTTATGGATCTGTGAAAAAAAAAATCTTTCGCTGGCACGCAATTACAAAATAAATGATTACTCAAGCTAGAAATGAGATAAAAGGCTGGAGGAAAAAAAAGTTGCTTATTTTACCAGCTTACATATGATACTTAAAAATTACTAGTTTTGAACACTTTTTATTTCAAGGTCATGCCATTAATTTTTTTACCTTTAATCTCTTAGTTACCCAATTTTAAAAATTAAAAAAAAATCCCTTATAAACTCAAATAATTTAGCATCATTTGTTGAAAGTTTCATCATGGGATCACAGTGCGATCATGTGTTTGTTAATATTATGCAAAGGATAAACCAATCGTGTGAAAGGACAACTGTGATTTCAATTCATAAATTTTCAGTTCCTTCAAACAAAGACCACTATTTTCTTTTTAGTTCAGAACAGTGCTATTATACTAGCATACTAAAAACCCTTAAAAGAAGAGGTTATTTATTAAAATCTACAAATGATTGTACCTTTCTGCAAGTTAGCATTGTTGCAATCCTTTCATTCATGTTATTAACTTGAACAATCTCTTGCAAGGTAATTATGAATATTCGTGGTTGCTATGTCCATATCTTCCTTGCAAAGGTAGTAAGTGTGGCCAGTGGGACATCTGGCTTCTACCAGGGTCAACCAGTTTATTTTCAAAATCCCGTGGGTGTGTAAATGATGTGAAAACTTGTATGAATGCTCAGTTTTTCAAAATACCTTTGTCAGTAACTCTTTTTCTGACAAAAGGAGGAAACTGGAACTCATGGGTGCCTGGTATTGGTTTTGAAACAAGAAATCACCCAGCAAGCATTCTCTATTATTCTTTGTATTGTTTGTTATGAAAAATAATAATAACTACATGAAGTAAATGTTGGCCTGACTCCTTGTAAACAGTGTTATAATTTGCTTTCCATAGATTTGTTGGAGACTACCTTGCTGCAAATCTTTTCACGGCTCCTTCCAGACCCTCACTTATTCCTTCACCATAAGCTGTTGTTTATAAATACCGTTCGGCCTTAATTCTAAGCTCAATTTCATGGGGCATATATTTGAGAAGCTGTTTCTGTTTTTAAACAGCTGAGCAGCAGAACCATAAGAGTAGTAGAAGATTTTTTTCAAATTCCAAATTTTAGATACATATGTTTTTTCTGAAATAAATGAATGGCAACTCTGTCATGCTTAAGATATTCAGAGAAAGAAAATATAATTTTGAATTTTAAACCATCAAAATTCTTGTAATAAACCACTATTGGAAAAATTGTCTGGTCATTGTTCCAAGGAAATGATTGGGCTTCATCTCTTAAAACAAAGGCCAAATTTTCTGCGAAATCAAAATATAACCACAGCCTCATTTTCATTTACATTCTCCTTCAAATAGTTGAAGTGGTCAGGCTGTTGTTTATTTGCTAAAAAAAAGTATTTACGGAACTATAATTGTTCACACAATGAATTAAAAAACACTTCTGTGATTTTGGTCGTCATCGTCGTCATCATCACATCATCGTTTTCAGCCTGTGGCTATGCCAGTTAAGTAAAATACCTTCATCTCCTTCTGCCAATCTTCCTCCTTTAATTGTTTCCATTCTTCTCTTCTCATTGCACACATTCTATAATTAGCTCCTATCTCTTTCTTGGCCTCCCTTGTGGTTTTGAGGAATGTTTCAAAAGTACACCTGTCAACGAATACCCATTGCTTCTAGTTAATATGGTCTATTATTTCATCTTTCAACTGTTTGCTTTAATCCTGATTCAAATATTCTACATTAGGACACGAAGGAGATTTATTAAAGAGGTTATGTTGTGTACTTGGCTTATCACACATTATCTTTACTAAACAGGATTTATAATCACTAATTGTTGTACTGTCAATGGGTTTAATATTTTTAAATTAGACCCTTGTATCAGAAGTTTCACGTTTGCTATGTTGTGAAAACGCAGACTGAGTGAGTACCACTTCCTCCAGCTAAGACACAGTGCTTGGGTCATAGTTCAACAAACTCTGAAAACCCTATCTTTCCACTAGGACACTTTTCCATGAACAGCATATACAATTCCTTTAGATTCCTAAGAACTAGCTTTTATAATACATGAATTAAAGTCTTACCTATTTAAACATAAACCAAGTATTTTGTCCCAGGCATAAGATGACTAACATCATCACTGTTGTTGACAATGTTGACTTTTTTAAATACAGGTTCATTTCAAAAGTTCTTTTAGAGTTCAGAGGGCCAAAACTTAAAAGCTACTGCAAATAAAAATCTGAAAATTTAGAATTTTTACCATTTTTCTGGGCACATTAAGAGCCAAATATGAAAAAAATCGCAAAGCGTTAAAGTTTTTTTTCATTGAATCCCTTGACATAAACAGGTTTCTCTATCCTCTATATTTTAAAATAAGGTAAGCTTTACTTAAAAATATATCAATTTAGATCTTAACATACTCTTCAAGCCAAAGTTGCTGATGGCCAATGATTGAGCCTGGCCTGCATATCCTGATCCAAGCAATAGTTTCACAAGCACTGAAGCGATAGTGTTTCATAATGTAACAGCCAATTAGTGAACCTGTTCGACCAAGACCAGCTGAAAGAAATAATTAAATTTATTAGACATATTAAAAGTAATTAATTAAATTAGGTGAATGAATGTCTAGCTAGAAACACAAAACAATACAGTATAGTACAGTAAATATATAAAACTTAAAATTCATAATTTATGATTAAATTAGGCTGTAACTAATAAACATACTTTTTAATTTATTTTCACACCGATTGCAAACATGAAAAACCATAAGTTTAGTATTAGTGAACAAATGTCCTTTATATATATAATACTTATAATATTCTATATATATTAAATATGATACAATCATTGACATTACTCCTCTGTTTTTCCTACCCGAATTCTAAGTTAATTGTCTTACATGAATGATATACCGTTCTTGAAATAAATAATTAGTGTAAATTTATAAATTAATTACTTTCAATGAAAATATGGGCAATTCAAACAATATATATAACCTTCAACGTTTTCCTTTCAAATCAAAATATACTCCATTCACGGTAGGAATTACTCTCTGAAAGGTCTTTTTTCCTACCAATATCCTACTATATAATAGATTTCTGGTAGGGAAAAAGACCTTTCAGAAATCAATTCCTACGGTGAACAGACTTTAGCTTTATGCCATGGACAAGATCGCTTAACCTTAGCGAGTTTCCAATTCCAATAGATACAAAAATACAAAGACAATGTGCACACAGGAAAGCATCAGAGGTGAGAATTTCGAAAGGGTGAAGAGAGGAAGAGCAGGCGGCAAAAATATTCAGGACTGTCTATCACATTGCCAGTTATCATTCCTTCATATATAGTCAATTTGACTACGATAGGACTGTCAAACGTTACACACATGTACACTTTGTTCACCAAGAAAGGTAGCATGTTTGAATTAATCATTTTTGCAATGTTGCAGCTTGTATGATTAGGCCTTAGTGAAGCCTACAAAGGTAAAATTATAAGCTTTAGTCTAAACATAGTGTGCAACTGAGTTGAAAGTTTCAGGTACCTCGAGCAATAGTAAATGTAAGTCTTTACAGCATAAATATAACAATGTACTAGACAATTATGTAGCATCAAACTGCAGACTACTACAACAACTGATATTATTGGAATCCTTTCATTAACAACTTAACTAAATCCAGCCAAGCCTCATGAACCATCAACAAAAAATATTTTCAAGATAGTTTCTACACTATTACCCTCCTACCTAGATTTTCTATACATAAATATATTTTGTGTACTGCTTACTATGTAGTACAAATCGATCAAGAAAAAGGAAATTAGTCTACTTTTAAGGAAAACTGAGAACATAAAGCGATTATAAACAATCAGCAATTTGTTTTAATTACCAGTGAAAAACCAAAATGTCAGGTGGTGTAATTTCCTTTCTCTAATTTTCAAACCTTTCCAATTATTTTGAAAGGGGCTCTACTAAAAATGGGATTTTTAATAGATAAAATAAATTTTTATAATTTTTAATATGCACCTTTACAATGGACAGCAATACTTCCGGTTGCACTTTCTGCAATGGCAAGGAACTGCTTTAAAATAGCATCACTGGGTGTGCTTCCATCGATGAAAAATAAGTCTTTGTGATCAAATCCACCTTCCACAAATCGAGCTGCATCATAAATCTTCTTGTTAAGCCGTACAATAGTGCTAACATTATTTCTTCTGAAGTATGCAAAATAAGACTCAGGGGCATGCAGAGGATAGCCTGAAACCATTTAACAATTACCTAATAGATAGTTTACATAAAGATTAAAAGCCTGTTACAATTAATCATAAGATAATCTTTGGGGTGTGCCACACAATAGGTTATGCAGATATTTAGGTTTTTTTGGTGTAAGCGTTTTTCATAAAATATTATCTCTCTATATTATTAAAAAGAAAAAAAAAAGATGTTTGCAAGCTTAAAATCAGACCTAAAAACCAAAGAAAAATAAATTGTCAAAATATATTGTACAAACATATCTATATGTTACTTTTTGCATTTCTGCTTTGGGTAAAGAACCATTGGTTAAAAGTGTATTTATTTTATTAGTTGTTTTTATGGTAAGATATTTATAGCTATCATCATGTTTAAAGAAAATTGACCTAAAGTTCATGAACATTGCAAATTTTATAAACTAATCTAAATATTAATAGATGGTATTTTCTAATATTTTTAAATGCTAGCTGGGCCTTTTACATAGAGGATTTTTACCGACTTTTAAATACATCTTTTTAAAAAATATGTTCATTAATTCAATAGTGGTATTCATTTAAGCTGTTCTTAAAATAAATGTTTATTTGAGATTTATTGTGAATGTTCAGGTTGTAATGGTAATCAACCAAATTATTATTATTATTATTATTATTATTATTAGTATTAGTATTAGCACCACGTCTTACTAACCGTTCGGGTTATACGCACTTATGCTAATGTGTAATGGTAGGGTGATTGTGAGATGAAATGGAGGACCTACAGTTTAACGTGGAATCCGATCCACGGTGGAGGCCTGGCATTCCCCAAATTCACAAGATGTCTTGTCAGAGGTGAAGGAAGGGTTTGGTAATCAGATAAATCTTTGCCGGGACCGAGGATTGAACCCCGGCCGCCAGCATAGAAGTCTGACACCTTACCCCTAGACCGCCAGGTCACCCTAATCAACCAGATTAAATCATATGATGATTATCAGGGTACATACAATTATGTCAAGTAAAACTTTATCTTCTATTCCCGACACACAAACAAGATAATTGAATTGCAGCATAGTTCCTAGTTTTTCCAAGATAATCTATAATAATAATTATTTTATTATTATTTTAATTAATTAATTGTATTATTAATATATTATTATTATGATCATTATTATTAGCACCGCGTCTAACTACCCATTCAGGTGTTATGCACTTACACTAATGTGTAATGGTTGAGCGATTGTGAGATGAAATGATGGACCTACAGTTTAACGTGGAATTCGAACCATGGTGAGGGCTTGGCATTCCACACATTCACAAGTTGTGATTAATACATGTCTTGTCAGAGGTAAAGAGGGGTTTGTCAATCAGATAAATCTGTGTCGGGACCGAGGAATGAACCCCGGAACCCCAGCACAGAAGTCTGACACCTTACCTCTAGACCGCCAGGTCGCCCAAATATTGTTGTAAAAGGTGTGCCAAGCCAACAGCCAAATTTTAATATTAGAGCTATTTATTTTAACCTTTGATGGTTTTTGTGTTAAATAATAAATGCATGTAATAGCGATTCTGTCTAATAACAATATTTTTAGAAGAGCTTCAATTCCATTAAAAATTTGCTTTTGTTTCATTATGGTTGAAGATTAGCACCTGCAACTAAAAATCAAAAGTAACACCACTGGTAGCAAGAATCCAAAACAAACACCACCGGTAGATAGAATCAAAGGGTTACTGGTAGAGGCTTTGTATGGTAATTTTCTACAATATAGGGAGATTGCGGCAAAAAGGACCACCATCGTTGAAAAGATAAAAGCTTAAAGATGTTCAAATTTTTCCATGGATTGAATAATTATTTTTTATAGTTAGGGAAGTAAATAGAAATAGTGGTATTTACTGAAATTACAGTCTTAATCAAAATGTTTGTACTGTAACTGGTGTTCAGAGGATATTTTGAGTTAGGAATAGAGCAAAGTTTTAAACTTTAGTGAATAATGACTAAGTGATGCACATATTACCTAAAGTTGGTTATTTCTTGGGATGGAGATGTTGACTATTTGCTCTTACCATAACCCCTCTTTGCCTTATCAGCAATCATTTAATAAAAAGCCTAGAGGTATTTTTCTTACCGTTTTCAATTTTACTTTTTGCGTGTGGTCCACAGAAAGCAATAAACTTCTGAGGTACAATCCAATTTAAGTCGCCATT
Source organism: Timema shepardi (assembly GCA_902151425.1). NCBI lineage: Eukaryota > Metazoa > Arthropoda > Insecta > Phasmatodea > Timematidae > Timema > Timema shepardi. The sequence continues at coordinate 84,673 of CABFVX010003274.1, forward strand.
TTCAACTCGCTGTAACATAAGAGACAAGCTTATCTTATTTATTGTTTGAAAATACATTGTACTTTGTCAAATAAATATGATACTTGATGATATATTATGAATTTTTCCAAAATAAAACCCATTTCTTGAGTGTCACATTAAGTCTGCATAGAAATAAAAAAAGTTAAGAGGATTGTAAAGAGAAAAATAAATTCTCAAAGAAGAGTAGAAGATTTGATTAATTAGCTGCAGACAACATAAAACAAGCATAAGATAATTCCAATTATTTAAAAATATTTTTTGGAAAATGTTTATTTAACTTAATTTTAATTACATAAGAGATCAGTTTGAAATGTGGAGGCTTTAGAAAATACTATTTAAAATAATTAGCAAAATATTTTGTAATGGATTAATGAAGTTCAAAAAAATTTAAAGTATGGTTCAAATAGTAGGATTTATTCAGAAATATATATATACATTTCATACAAAATATTTTATTTAACTAAGCAGAGGGCAAGAAGCAATAAAACTTTTAAAGTTGTGAGCCAAATGTAACACCATTAGATTTATTGTTTTATTGACTTTAATGATCATTCTGTGAGTATTAAACTGATAGTATAGCTTTTGTATTATAGTGAGCTGTCAAAGTGTTTAGCCATAGCCGTAGGCCAAGAGCTTACAGAATTACCTCTAGAGTGATATTCAAGACACCATTCAGGTGTACACAACCTGCACCAGTAATGCTCAATACAGAAATGGGCTTCATGTATAAATTTATCGGTCCAAAGAAATTGCACAAATGAAATTCTGGTCATTATAAAATGACTTATTTTGGCGAATAAGCATCTCCTAGAGGTGACACATTGGACAATTAGGAGTTAAAACATGGCTGTATTCTTCAACATGTGCCGAGGTAAAGGAATGATATTCACAAACCTTGATCTCTGTAAATTATACCTAGCAGTGACAGCGAGGTAGACCTAATGTCCAAACTAGAAGACTTTGATGGCAATACATGGTGAAACAATTCAGCCAGGACTAGGTTTGGTTGGTAAACTTTTTACTGTATTTTCATACTCTTAGCGCTATATATGGCCGGCCATCTCCTTGTGTGCCTTACTTGAGAGGTTAAAAGAGACCCGAGGTAGAGGTTGGAAACAGTATTTTAAGAATGAGGAGGAAATAACACATAAGTAAAGAAACAAGATATTTCTATGGAAAAATACAAAGTGAAACCAGACAAACAATTGGCAGTAATAGTGAATGTGCAAAAAATGAAATACATTCGGCCACAGAATTCCGCTAAACAAAACAATGTTATTTATAAGCATTGCTTTACAATACACAGGGACTTTATGAAATTATAAAGTATCAGGATTAGGCCCTATACACCTATCTAAATGAGTCTTGAGTTCTTTTTCATACCAATGTGACATTTAAGAATTCATATACTTGTGAATCTCTTATTAGTTAAAAAGGCAGACTTAAGGTGCTACTAAGACCATTAACACCATTAACTTTGAAAAACAACACTCTGAAGGGGGTCAAGAACCGGATAAATGAGAGAAGACTATAAGGCCTTCATTCATAAACACAACCAACTTAATGGAAGTACCAAAGTTAGCCAGTATTCATAAGGTACACAAAATGACACAAGAATCTGACATAACAGTAACAATGAGAGTACTGAGAGAAACCTTCTGTGTAAATACACAAATTACACATTAAACACCCCAGGACGTACCCAGACTTGTAGCATTTATTATACTACAATGTATGCCATGCTGAGATGTATGCTGTAAATAAAGACACTTCCTAGTGAATACCATCTAGACACCCTTTGTCTGGAGGCATGTCTAACATTCTAGACGATTTGTGGATGTTATAAATATGTCAAAAAACTTCAACAGGGTGGCTACAAAACTTATTTTATAAAATTCCCTGACTTTTCCAGGTTTTCCAGGCCACATTTTTCAATTTTCCCTGACTACTATTTTTCCAGTTTTAATGATGATAATTACTTGTTTTATTTATTATTGATCACATATTAAAAAAAAGTTTGTATCTACTAAATATAAACAAATTTATCAGTTATTTTAAAAATTAAAATGTTATTTTATTTAGGTATTATTAACTTTTTTTTTAGTGTTTAGTTGCGAAATTAATGGGATATTTTAGACATATTATTTAATTCCCTGACTTTTCTTTATTTTTAGTTAAATTCCCTCTTTTTCCCTGTCATCCAAAAATTCCCTGACTTTTCTAGGTTTTTCCTGTTTTCCCTGTCTGTAGCCACCATGCTTCAAGCATAGTATAAGGCCACAGGCATAATCACACAGCAATACTTCCATGGCTCAAGGTATGGGTTGGGGAACCATGCCATCATGTCACACCCTCCCAACTGTGAACATTATTATGTGTCTAAATTAATTTGATGGATATAAGTGAGGCAAGAACTAAAACAAATTTGCGTGAGAAATTAAATGAACAACTCTATTAGTTTTATTTCAATTAACCAGAACCGTCTCCACTTGTTTATCTTAGGACCAGCCAAATGCCAAGAATATAAGCTCAAAATTTTCCACCCAAAGTGTAGCCTGTACATAGAATGATCTTATGAAATCCCTTTTCAGTATTAGCAATAACAATGGGTTTCACAGAACATAACATCCGCTAAGATCATCTCATCCCCTACCTAAGTTTCTAGTACTCTTAAAATAATACTTTATGTTAGTAATACAAGAATACTAAATAACGAGAATGCATATAGAACAATAATGAAATAATCACAATCTCATAATGCATTGTCCTGTAGCTTGTGTCGATGGTCTACTAGATCGATCCCACCCATAGTGTGCTCACATACTTCTAAACACAACACTAGACCTGATCTGAAGACCTGTTCTATTAAAAACTAAAAACATGCCTACCTGTCAAGGAATGAACCAGTGACACTCTACGCCCGCAATGTAATACGAGCACAGAGCCATCTCATGGTGAGTGCTGCGTGCCTCTAGCTATCATATCATGACGTACATGGCACAGTATAAAAAATTTAGGTCACCATTTAGTAAGCATGAATATACATTTATGTTCATATTTTTATGCCTAGTAGTATGCATGTAACTATATGTTGTTATGTTTTTCTAAATTAGTATGACAGTAAATAAATGTTCAAACATGTTTATGCTTTGCTATCTATGTGATGTTAAAGGAACTATTACTGATTATTTACCGATTTATATACATAGAAATAGATGGCTCTATTGTCCATTACAGTGTAATTAGTTCATCTTACTTTTTAAGCACCGTGTCTTACTACCCATTTACGTTATATGCTTTGTACTAATTACACTAATGATTTTAGGGATTAGGAAGGTTATATTAATAGAAAGTGTACCCACATTTGAGTGGAGGGAAGGTGGAAAAATATTATGGAAAAACCACCCTCAATACAGACGACCAAGATTCGAACCTCAATCTTTCCGTCATCAGGAGTCCAGCCTATTGCAAGCGTAGCGCTTTAGACACGTGACCAACGAAGTGGGTAGTTTCTCTTGTTGTCTGAGGAATTAACTGGGGATGTTTTTCTTTAATAGATATTGTAACTGTGATTTCGTGACTGGTAGTCACGATTGCTTGGTTGACTGACTAGAGGCTTATCATAGTAGTTATATGCTTTGGCACGTGATTATTAAAAATTTATTTGTGAGAGTGTTTTTGGTGTGTTTGATATCAACAGTTTATAAAGGTAGTGGCAGCTCATTAACATTTATATGATAGTTTCAATTGCAGTTGTATTTAGGGAGGTAAATTTGCTTATTTATTAGTAAAGTGGCCACGTGTGAATGTGTATAATCATACAATATTTTTTATATTGTTGTATTTATAATAGCAGCTTCTCGCCAAGGACGAGTGCTCACTGAAAAATATTCAAATCAAATCGTTTCAAATTGGGAATCCACAAGTAATGGGATTACTAAATGAGTGATGATGGAGTTTCATCTAGTAAATACGAGTGAGAAGCTGACATAAAGATGCTGCCGATAACAACATGGCATAGACAGGGGTGAGAGCAGTTCAGCCAACAATCCATTATATATTTTGGTGGCCAAATAATACAAATTCTCATTCGAATAATTTAACTTGATTACAATAATGATTGACTTTTGGCACAAGGCGAGTTATCGGGCAATTTTAGTGACAATAACTTCTTCAAACTTATGTCTACTAACTATTACATCTATGAATCTAAATCGAGTATATTGAGGTGTATTTTATACTAGTAAAGTTAATTTTTATAAGCAATACTAAAATTTATAATTGCAATATACATTATAGAATATTTAAAATGCAGTTTAAAAATGTATATGTATATAAAATTTGAAAAATATAATAATTTACACCACAAGCCTCCCTCCATAGGGCTTATGTGTTATATCAAAACTATTTTCACCAAAAGGTTAAAAGGATTTTTGTTTTCTAATAAAACAAGAAACTTGGCTTCCTTTGATTTGGTTGATTAAAAAATAATGTATTCTATAGTTAAGTTTAAAATTTGGCCCATACTTACAGATACTGTAATCTATGATAATGATATTCAACCGAGATGATGATGTGTGGTTTTTAATGAACTGATTTTATGTTAAAGTGATATCACTAGTTACAGTGTATATTTAGAAACAGCATCAGATCTGTAGAATATAACTGGTTTGTGAAATTGAGTTTTGTCTTTTAATATCATTTTGTTGTCTAGCTCAAAATTATGACTTTCGCTCAGAAGTTGATAAATGGAAATTTCAAATTCCCCAAATCTTTAAGTATAAGCATATGTTAAAATATTATTAAGTTACTAAATATAGAGTTCCGTTAAATATCTATAATATACATTCAACATATTTTAAGCAAATAGAGAAGTACAATAGTAAATAATATGTATTTACCTCATAGTATTCATATTCTCCCACATCAAAGTCTTCAAAATCAAAGAAGTTAAAATTCATAGCTTTAAAGATGGCTTGAAGACAATCCAACAATGTAATGTGGAAAGATGATGGTCCAAAAGAAGCATCTCTGTTTAGAAATAAAAAATAAGGTGTTTACATAAAAATGGTAGAGAAAACTAATTCAGTTTATTTATTATTGATGATTGACTTCATTTGATGCCTAATCTATCTAGTATGTAATTTAAAACCATTCTTAATGGTGGAAAAAATAATTATAGTAGATAACTTAAAATTTTACTTTAGACAATTTTATCATCAATATCATACAGGTATATATTCTTAGTTAAATATATATATATATATATATATAATTAATTGGAACATACCGAAAAGGTAAGAATGGTGGATATGTTGCACCAAACAAAGGTCTATAGGCTTCTTGGGGCGTTTTCTTAAGGTAGA
>CABFVX010003275.1:9831-22463 GCA_902151425.1 Timema shepardi
GGGGGGGGGGGAGGGGAGCATGCATACAGATAATTATTTTTTACACTTTCTCCCGATTGAAAAATTAATTTTAGGGGCATATTTGATGTGTCTAATGGTAGCTATACTTTCTCCTGATTGGCAATTTTAAAGACACATTTAATGTGTATAGTGGCCAGGGAGTCGAACCGAAGTTTTTATTGGTTCTGGTTCCGGTTCCTGTTTTATAAACACACATTTTAAAAGTTCCGGTTAGAACACAATAAAGGTAACGGTTCTTTTCGATTCCTGATAGTGTTCCGGTTCTCTTTAATTTATATATATATATATTTTAGCACAGCGTCTTTCTATCAATTCGGGCTACGTCAATTTACTAATTTCGATAGTGTTTTTTTAATTAATGAGGATGTTTTATATTTAGGGGAAGTGTATTCGCATTTGCGTGGAAGGAAAATCAATTTGGAAATAACTTTCTGAATCAAAAGTATTGCTTGATTAATTTTTTTTATTTATTATAACGTACCATAATAGCAATAGTGCACCCTTATCATTTGCATCTTGATCTGCACCGTCAATATCATGGTCAAAAAACTTCCGAACTGGGTTTTCTTTAACGTGCCCCATCAATAATATTATTTAAACCACTTACTAACTAACTAAAATAATCACCTCCGCACTGTACACAAGGAACCCATTCACTGAGCTACTTCCTAATTTAAACTTGAGTGAAATAATCTAAAGTTTGCATTTTGCTACCCTTATCACCCTTTTCTCGCAATTATAAGCTGTTAAACCAATACCAAATTATCAGTTTTCACTTTCAGGAAGTAATAAGTACAATAGGCTTAGACTGCTTGTCCAAAAGAGATTATTTATTAATTTCTATATTTAAATTTCCAAGGAATGGGGTATTATCTGTTGTCTATTAAAGATAAATACATCTTCTTAAAGCTCAAACTTAAATATTAAAATGAGAAAACAGCGAACAATGAGACAGTCACGACATTCCTCTGGAATCTCAACTCATTAATGTGTATTGCTAAGGTCTCATTAACTCTTTTCTAATCACCCTAGAGGAAAGGTTTCAAACAAAGTAGTAAGCTAAAATATATTAAACCCTTTCAGAACTTACTAAGAAAGGGGGAAACACAACATTTCAAAACTAAACTAAGCTTAGGAAAAAAAAATGTGCAACATATCAATATTATATACAATTCTGTAAAACTAGGAACCTTTAAGAACATTTAGAATCTTTATGAGCCTAAAATTATCTATTGGTTCCAATTCCTGTTCCTATTCTTCAGAATATTGTGTTTTTAGGTTCCCGGTTCCGATTCCGGTTCCTTAAACATAAATGTTAATTTCGGTTAGCGGTTCCGGTTTGACTCCCTGATAGTGGTAGATCTTTCGACAAGATGTTGCGTTTTCTTAAGCTACTGTAGTGCGGATGTGTACCTGACAAGTGGGTGCGGCTTATTAGAGTCGAGCCATTACCTGGATAAAATCCACCCATAGCTGCTCATTTCAAATATTAAAGACATATATAACCTGCTTGAAATGTTTTCTAAATAGTTGTTTTACACTTAATTACGAAGTAATGTTTCGTTTCAGGGCTGAAGAGAGCCACTTGAAATTATTGTTACAGGGATGAAGGGTGTTTTTTGACATAGGCATTTGTAATTATTGTTACAGGGATGAAGGGTGTCTTGTGCAGAATTTGAAATGTTCGTTACATGAACTAAGGGTGTATTGTGACGTCAAAATGCTCGCTATAGGGATGAAGGGTGTGTTTCGACTTATTTGTAAATCTCATTAAAGGGATGAAGGGTGTGTTTTGATGTACTTGGAATTCTCATTAAAGGGATGAAGGGTGGTTTTTGATGTGCCTGAAATGCTCGTTACAAGAATAAAGGGTGTCTAGGGATATACTTGAAGGGTGTGTTGATGATGTACTTGAAGGGCTTGTTACAAGAATGGCGTACTATGACGTACTTTAAACGCTTGTTACAAGGATGAAGACTGTCTTGTGACGTAGCCTACTTAAAATGCTCGTTTCAGGGATAAAGGTGATACTGGACTTCGTTCCTAACCACACGAGCAATCAGCACGAATGGTTCCTCAAGTCCCGCCAAAGGGAGGAGCCCTACACTGACTACTACGTCTGGAGGGACAGCCCGGGACGCTCCACTTCAACTAGACCTCCTAACAACTGGGTAAAACATTGTACTAGTATTTCTGTGAACAGTAGACCTCGCTCTTTCCACGTTCCCGTCGTTGTTACAGTCTTAACATTTCTCTTTGGTTTTCAAGTTTAAATATTTCCTATAATTTCGTCTTTGCTTAGAAGCTTTTTTTTTTTTTTTNATGAGGAGGTCATTGATATTTTCGCACGGACGAAAGCAAGAAAAAAAATTTATTATATGATTAATCAGATAAAAATAATTTATATTTTAACTACAAGCAATTTATTATTAATTCTATATTTAATTGTTATGTTAAAAAATAAATGTTTAATTTATACCTGAATTAGATTTCTTCTTCTTCTTATTGTTATTATTTTCATTATTTTATATACACACACATATGTATATATATATGTATATATATATACTGTTACAAAAAAAAAGGGCGCCATATCGTCTCGGGCCTAGGGCGTCCTCAAACCTAAATCCGATACTGTTACGATCACCAGGATGTGTGGCTGTGGTCCTTTGTGAGACTACAATGTTATGGAGTGGGTTAAATTAATTGCCAACAATGAACACTATTGGGTTTATTAAAATAAAATGAACTAATACACGTTCGTCACAGTGATGAGTGTTGGGTCCACCCGTCATCCAATTATTTGTGTGAGCTCAAATCACAATTTATATTTAGGTTTAAGTCCACAATTCCTCTAAAAGGGTGTCACACAAAACACACACACAGCAAGAGGCTAAAACATTTTTACGACACTCACTCTAGGTCAATTACCAACAATAAACTGTGTAAAACATTGCATTGTCTTAACTGTGTCCTAAACACAGTCTTAATCATGGCGCTTTAGGCACGCTATCACTAAATAGACTCATCTTAACACACTCTGACAACTTTCCAAAGATAAATGTACAGAACCAACTCTTAGAACCATCTCTTGGAACCAACTGTCCAGAGCTCTGATCTAGGATACACAAACTAGATTCTGACAACTAGGATATTCCTCCGATGATGGCATAAAGCATCAACCAACGGCCTTCTATCTACATCATTAAATCACGTGATAGCTTAGACAGTGATTCTCACAGATTTATTGGTGTTTCAACTAGTCTAATAGAAATTGGAGTGCTTGTTGCTCTGACAGGAAATGACTCCTATTTTGAACTCCTGACTCTTCATTTAAAAGCTGACCGGTGACGGATGTACTTACAATCGATTTCAATCTCGTTGAGAATAAAATCACTAAGCTGAGAGCTTCATAAATGCTTTATATTTATAGAGAATAACTGTAGCATTAATTAATCTACAATGAACAACAAATATAAAAATAAGATTAAACAAGAAACATCAAATTAGGTTGTCATTCATCATGTACTCCAATCAATACCTCTTTCTAAGACAACTCGGTCTAAATACGATCCAAGCACATCCGCCCGCGACAAGAGTTGAGATTTGACTGGCGAGCCAAGAGTAGTTGGAACAACACGCCACTTCATAACATTTCCTCAATGTTCTAGAAGGATATGATGACATCACATCCTGGCCCAGAATGTTCCAGATGTTTAATTCTGATTACGTGGCAACATGTTTTGTAGAAACGCCACCTGACAGTCGACATACGTTTCCTCTTCTTATTACCTCCCTTTGTTCCCGTTATCTAAGGTCCCCTCTATCCTTCTCTTGGGCAGATATTGTATTTAACACTCCGAGAGGGGGGAGGGGGGTGGCAATGTAGAACCACTCTTGGGGAGAATTTCATTCGAGGAAGCGCTCATTTATTATCTCATAAGTTAAATATAATGTAAGAATAATTTATATACCATTAAATCTTTATTTTACTAAATTTCGTTTCAACATTTAATATAATAATACTTGTTAAAATTTGGAACCTTTCAGTAAAAATTACTTTTTGGACTCATAATTTATTATTTACATTTTTTTTCAGTAAATAATGATATATATTTATTTAAATTTTGTAATATGACATTATGTTATGATTTTGTATAAGGACTTTTTTATTTGTTTGTATCAGAGTGTGTGTCAAACACACTAATGTTGTTCTCTGTCCCTTTTGGAAGTTGTGAAATATTTTGAATTGATGCAACTTTAACTTTTTTTGTGAGAGTAATGGCAATAAAACTATGGACTATGGAGGTTCTGTGCTACAATGAAATTTTTTCCACTACTCATTATCAGTTGAGCTGTCATTTGCACAATTTAAGCACATAAAAACATCTTCACCATAGTCAACGTGAAGACCCTCACACCCGTAATGGGACCACTGCAGACAAAAGCAGCATTCTATCCACTTTGCACCTGTTTTGTGGTCCAAGTCATACTGGTAATCTTTCTGACAAACCGAAAAAATATATTGCTCATCATTATACTTTTTTTTTCTGCGTGTTCTTGAACATGGTTTAAGTTGACTTGTAGACCGTTTTGGGTGACTTGCTGATGGAGAAACGGTATGAACTTTAACGGATTGTTTTCTTCTATTGTTGGTTTGGCGTGGGACTGAATTGCTACAGCTGGGTAGGCCTATCGAGAGTAATTTAGTCATACCTCCCGACTCATTGTTGGTTTCATTTGTGACATTGAGATCAGTGACTACTGAAGGAGCAAGAGCTTCAGGTGCAATAGAGTTTCTACTGAATGGATATATCCCACTTTTCCTGAAACCAGATCTGATGATTTGCGGGGTAAAACTTATTTCATAGGCTGGATTGAAAAGTGAATGAAAGTCATATCTGCTGGGAGTCTTTCCTGGATTTTTCTTCATTTGATCCTCAAGTTCAGTTTTCCATGATGCTTTTAATGAAGCAAAAACACTAACATCAAGCGGTTGAAGTAGGTGAGTGGTGTGAGAAGGAAATGTCATTAAAATTATTTGATTTTTTTCAGCCATTTCAAGTGCTTCTGGTGATAAGTGGGATGCGTGAGAATCCATAAGTAACAAAACCGGTCTTGCTGGAGGAAGAAGGTCAATAAATGATTCTAGCCATTTAAAAAAATAGTCACTATTTATCCACCCTTTAGGAGTCACTCCAACTGTTGCATCACAATGTGCTCCTGTTTTCAAAGCTGGAATATTTTGAACACCTTTGAATAGAATTAACAAAGGACCACTTTTTCCAGCAGCATTTGCACAAGCCAAGACAGTTGTTGTAGTGCCTCGTTCTGCATAAACACGTCGGTAGATATATTTTTTACCAACACTTGTGACAACCTTTGATCCAGAAGCTGGTACAAACGTCAATCCTGTCTCATCGCAGTTCCAAATTCTTTGTGGTGAATCAGCAAGCCCATGTTCAGTGATCATCTTCTCTAAACAATCGTAAAACTCTTGAATAAGAACTGGGTTGGCACATGATGCACGATACCTCGAAAGATTTTCTGGCTTTCTCAGAGTCAAATTGAATCTTTGACGAAAACCTTTGAACCACTTCTTTCCTGATGCTTTGTTTTCAAAATTAAAAAAAAACTGCTTTCCCACTTTTCTCTGCTAATTTACAAGCAAGTTTTCTTATTTGTAGTGTGGTCAGACCAAATCCAAGTTCTTGCATTTTAATGGCGTAGCTGCAAATATGAGTTTCCTCTTCTGAACTTAGAACAAAAGGCTTCCCAAGTTTTTCCACGTTGAATGTTTGTAGAGTCCCACCATCAAAATTAGTTGACTTGCTTGCTTTAAAAACACTGTCTTTCAATGCTGACCATGGCACACCATAAAATTTAGAACTTTTGTAAATACTCCAATTGTCTTCTAAAACTGATCGTACTGCTTGCTCCAGTGTCTTTGTATTATAATCCTTAGAAGAATCTGGTTGACTCTTTGATTTAAGTTTTTTTGATCCACCCATTTTTAATAACTGCTGGTTAAAGATACAAATAGATTTTAGTATAAATATATTAAAGCAATTATAAAATAGTAAATATTACTTAAGTATTTGTAGTAAATACTGAAAATAATATTAATTCTATGAACCCAACCACACAAGAAATACGAAAAAAAAAATGAAAATTATTTATAAAATGTGAAAGGCTCTAAATTTCTTAATAAGAATTTACTGTATATCATTATAATTTTACATAAATATATTCAGCAATCAAATACTTATGATAAAGCACAAATATATTAATAATAAACAAAGAGTTATCACTGAATTTTTTTTAAAAACTCAACACACCTTTAATAACACTGCATAAATAAACACTTTTTCGCAAAGTCATTCTCAGTTACAGTTAGTGTCAAAAGTTGATACCAGAATGCGATCCTACATTAAAACTAATTTCCAAGCAACTGCTGCTATCTGTTGATGATCAAAAAAATATTTTAAAAAGGTTCCTATTTCCATAATAAAATATTTAGTAAGCTATCACGGAATTAGGGCTATCACGGAATAAGGCTACTTTACCCTATATATAATTGTTTATTCTATTAAAACTATTTTTCATCCACTTATAAATAATGACTTATACTTAAAACACAAAATCATCCCCGTTTAGTGACAGACAGAACTTCAACAAACAGGATAAACACTTTCCTCAACTTAAAATTATTAACTAATTGCTTTAATATTGGAATTCCTGGTTTGTTAATCTTTGCTTCTGTATTGGCTGGGCTCCTACAAGCTAATTCTTTATTTTGGGGGTTTAACCCAATATACCATAAACAAAACTACCTTCCTTCACGGAAATTCTAATCTCGGTCAGTTTATGTTTTTCTTAAATAATCTGTATGTTCCCAAGCTATCCTTTTCTATGATTATATACAAGTGACAACATAGTCGTGATTCATGTGACTTAAGATGCAGGTCTTATAATATATTTCAAAATTAATAAAACATACGCCTTGGGTATTAGATAGATTGCATAGGGTTATAATTTAAAATCACTTGAGATGAGCTACTAAAAACAACCTTGTATGTGGCCCTGATAAAAAAAAAAGGTAACCAGACTAAGACACTATGTAAATACATCGTTCAGCCTAAGTTCAAAATTCATCCCTACCAAATTTCGTTATATTTTATCCACGAATCTGGCAGCTATCTGGCACTACACTAAATGCATGACGACACCTACCAAGATCAGAATTGAATGGTCCAATTTCCTATGACAAACTAGACCATTTTATTCGAGTTTAGGTATGTGTCGTAATGCATTTAGTTTAGTGCCATACTTGAGACATACTCATTCTTACAATGAAAGTGGCCCTTGGACGCTAATGTACACAATATAAACAGAGGAAATAAAACGAATTGTTCACCTTGCGAGGCCTTTTGTTTATCTGCAGATGACCCTTCCCCTCTTCATATGACAAATTTAAACACTCACTCTAGAGTATTTTTTTCCACCTAGACAATATTGATTGGAATTTCAATATTACCTTTTTATTGTTTACTGTTATAAATTTACTTATACTACCACAAACCTTTTTAATTTACATTATGGCAGGGTGATTCCTCCAGGGCACTTGTAACGAATATAACAAATATTCTGAGTTGTCGAAGATTAAAGAAAAAAAGTTGACAAAACCTACTTCAAGTTCAAAAGTATTATTTGGTGACCATATAAGGTTATTTTTTGAATTATGTAGTCCGAGTGGCATGGTGCATGTCCAGCTGAGCGTGTTTGAAGAATAAGATAAATGTGTTCCCATGTCAATCCTGCTATACAACTAATATAGTCCAATTGGCGTGGTGTATGTCAAGCTGAGCGTGTTTGGAGAATAAGATAAATGTGTTCCCATGTCGATCCTACTATACAACTAATATAGTCCAATTGGGGTGGTGTATGTCAAGCTGAGCGTGTTTGGAGAATAAGATAAATGTATTCCCATGTCGATCCTGCTATACAACTAATATAGTCCAATTGGGGTGGTGTATGTCAAGCTGAGCGTGTTTGGAGAATAAGATAAATATATTCCCATGTTGCTCCTATTATAAAACTAATATAGTCCAATTGGGGTGGTGTATGTCAAGCTGAGCGTGTTTGGAGAATAAGATAAATGTATTCCCATGTCGATTCTACTATACAACTAATATAGTCCAATTGGCGTGGTGTATGTTCAGCTGAGCGTGTTTGGAGAATAAGATAAATGTGTTCCCATGTCGATCCTACTATACAACTAATATAGTCCAATTGGGGTGGTGTATAGTCAAGTTGAGCGTGTTTGGAGAATAAGATAAATGTAGTCCCATGTCGATCCTACTATACAACTAATATAGTCCAATTGGCGTGGTGTATGTCCAGCTGAGCGTGTTTGGAGAATAAGATAAATGTGTTCCCATGTCGATCCTACTATACAACTAATATAGTCCAATTGGCGTGGTGTATGTCCAGCTGAGCGTGTTTGGAGGCTCAGCGTGGACCTGGGACAACGTAAGGGGTCAGTACTTCCTCCACCAGTTCACCGAGGATCAGCCTGACCTCAACTTCCGCTGTCCCGCGGTCAGACAAGAGATGAAGGTTCGTCATAGAGACTAGTTGTTTATTTGGGACACTTACTCGCATCGGTGGGCACGAGGATTCTATGTCAGGATCATGTAGTCAGGTTTTACTTGTGACAGGGTGGTCGGTGCTTTGTGATTAACAAATTATTGGTCATAAAGAAAAACCCGATTCGGTGGCCGCGTCGTCTAAGGCGCTACTCTCGCAATAGACTAGACTGCTGAATACTGGGTGATTGGGGTTCAATCCCAGTCGGTATACTTAGGGTGGTTTTTTCCTAAATGGTTTTCCACACAAATGCGGGTAAACTTAGTCTAAATTCAACCTTCCTAATCCTTAACGTATTAGTCTAATTAGTAAATAGGCGTATAACCTGAATGGGTAGTAAGACGCAGCTTTAAATCCTTTTTAGAAAATAAAATTTCAGTTTTTAAATATAATCAAAAATAAGAAAGTATGAGGGACGTAACAATATAAATATATATTTTTTTGCATTTATTTGCAAACGTTCTTTACTAAATATTATAATGTATTTTCAAAAATATCAATGTTTTCCTATCAAATAAGTGCCAAAAATATATTAAGTTGTGTATCCTAATGAATATTATAATGTTTTTCTTGGACACAAATGACTTACCACTTTATATGTACGCAAATACGAGTAGATTTCCTCTAAATCCTACCTTACTCTGCTCTACCGCTTCAGCGTTATTGAAATATCCATAGCCCTGGCAGGTTATAAAAAGTGGCGAAAAAACTATAAGTTGTGACATTTAACATCTTTACTTTGTTTTAAAACTTGTGTTCTATGAGACACATGCCTTAAAGAGTGATTCACACGGTACTAACTTTTATTCGCTTTGAACAAGTTTCTTTATAAACTGGCGAATTCGCTGGTAAAATATTCCAAAGACAACGGCTCCTTTTATACTCTTGCGCCATAATGTTGAAGACGCTGTGACTATAAGTCGCTAGCGGACAAGTTGAACATGTCCAACTTTAAAGCTCCCGCAAAGCGAATAATTAGCTGCTTTTACCAACATCGTCAAAAGAAGCGGCGTGTCAGAGTGACAAGTGAATGGGTTTTTCTTAATGTGCATGCGTGAGTTGGGCAGCTTGCTACATTATTATTGCTATTAGTATTACTAGCACCGCGTCTTACTACCCGTTCGGGCTATACGCACTTACGCTAATGTGTAATGGTAGGTTGATTGTGAGATGAAATGGAGGACCTACAGTTTAGCGTGGGATCTGAACCACTGTGGAGGCCTGGTATTCTACACATTCACAAAATGTCTTGTCAGAGGTGAAGGAAGGGTTTGGTAATCAGATAAATCTGTGCCAGGAGCTTGCTACAAACTTTGTTTGAGACGCACGTGTGTGACTCTGTGAGGTGAGGATTTTTTGTTGACGCCATAATACACAATACTGGCTAAACATAGGTGACTTTCCACTTTTTAAAATCATTGTGTAAACGTTTATCAGCTAACGAATTTTGCAGCCAGGTATTCGCTCAGGGAAAGCGTCAAGGTGACGTCAAAAGAAGTAAGCGAATATCGTCAAAAGCAGCACCGTGTAAATCACCCTTTTCAAACGAACAAAACCGCCGGTATTTAACGTCAGTCGTACAATAGACTGGATCAGCGGTGACAAGAAGATCAGTTTTCGAATCCCATTAGAGTTTACTGAGGTTAGTTTTTCATAATTGGTTTTCCACTTTAACATCACGCAAATTACGTCTAAATTCAACCTTCCTAATCCTTAGCACGTTAGCGTAACTAGTACTCATACTGTACATGCGCGTATGACCCGAACGGATGATAAGACGCGATATTAAAAACAACATTATTATTATTATTAATACTACTAGCTTTTGTACGCATGGTGTAAGGCAATGTTTCTCAAACAGTGTGCCGCAACAGGCCAGCAGGTGTACCCGTGGAAGTTTAGATCAACATAGTTTTTTAAAGATAACACAATTATTATTATAATGTTAGCTATTACACTTTAAAACCCAATCTTAATCCCAATAAAAAAATAAAAAATCTCTTTTTAATACCTTAAAGTTGTTGTATAATGCAAGCTACATATTTTATAATCTACATATTAACTAAATACAAATATATTACACCCAAAATAATGTACAACGTAATAAGTTTTAAATTATATATATATATGTAATGTTTTACGTACCTCCTAAGATGTCTTCATGTATCCCTGGGTGTACGCGTACCTCTGTTTGATTATCACTGGATTAATAGTAAGACAATAGCCAGTTCAGGACAGGATAGAGAAGGCACGAATAAGGTGGTATGGCCATGTGAGAAGAATGGAAAGGAGGATGTCGGATATGGAGGAGGGGAGAGGAGGTGGGTAGGAGGCCGAGAGGAAGACCAAGGGGCAGATGGCTGAAGGGAATAAGGAGGAGTGTGGAGCAGAGAGGAGAGGACTCGACCAAGGTGGAGGGAGAAAAGGAGATGTTGAATAAGATTATCTTACAAACAGACCCAGCCAGTGGTTGGAAGCTGTTCATGATGATGATGATGATGATGATGATGATGGGATGGGCTAAGGCGTTAAAAATATTGTTCTCTCACACACAAGGAAGTGCTGCGGTTTTGGTTGGGAAGAGGGGCGTTCGGATTCCGCGTAGACGCGGTGTCCCATCTCTTCGAGGACTACCAGTTCCGGGACGAGCCGGAGTCGGTCCTGGACGCGGAGGATTGGGAGTACACCTTCCTGGAGCACCCTTTGACCAGGGACCTCTCTCAGAACTACTGGCTGGTGCAGGAATGGCGGCAAGTGCTGGACGAGTTCGCCTCCGGTGTGGACAACGTCACCAGGTCGGTTCTGTCTTCTCTCCCTCCGTACGTTAGTATCAGGCGTTCTGTCTCACGACAGGTCTATTCCTTTTTGTCCGTGAACTTAGACCGCTACAGAGCCCTGTCCTCTGTCTCCTTCTTCAACTCCCAGAATAGTATTCTATCTTTATAGTCATTTAATATTTGAATCCTCCTTCTTGAGCTAAGCAGGCACCTTCTTTTTTGTAGTGTTTTTTATTACCTGACTGACCTATCCGCAATTAATTAAAAAAGTGGGTTATGTAGGAGGTGAGTACAGTTGATAAGGAACGTACCCGAATTTGTTAGGTGTAATCCGGATGTTCTGAGGAAGTAATTTCCCCCCTAAAATTGCCTCCCTCCCCCAAATTATTTTACGCAAGTGTATGCATTTCTTATAACTTATACACTCCTTGGCGTAAATATTCGGATATCACATATAAGTATTGAGCCATGGTACACGTAAAAAAAAGAAGATAATATTACTAAACGGTAGCATATATTTTTATTAATGGTTTTTAAATTAATACTAAACTAAGTTTTTTTATTGATAGGCAGGGCTTTTACCAGGGCCGTTAATACAAATATGAATATTTTTTGGGATAAAATTACAGGAGGGGGTGGATGGGGAGTGGAAGAGTGTTTTACCGTCGGTGGTTCATAGTTAAGTACCCCAACAGATGTCAGTGAATTTTTGTAAACATTACATCTTTCTTGAAGCAATTTAAAGAGGTTTAAACATAATTAGAGTAACAAGTACTATGTATTTTATATGACTCCAAATAGCTGAATACCAGGCCTCCACCGTGGTTCGGATCCCACGTTAAACTGTAGGTCCTTCATTTCATCTCACAATCACCCTACCATTACACATTAGCTTAAGTGCGTATAACCCGAATGGGTAGTAAGACGTGGTGCTAATAATAATAATAATAATAATAATAATAATAATAAGCCGTGGCTTGATTTTCTTACAATGGACATCTTGAACATCGGGTGTTATCAATAATGACAGCATAAAACAAGTATAAACTTTATACAAACTTATTTTGCAGCCAACATTGATAACATTATTATTTATAGCTATCTATTTATACTATCGAACAAAAGTGACAGTTTCAGATCATATTATTATTATTATTATTATTATTAGCACCACGTCTTACTACC